>JANAWD010000019.1:21157-146604 GCA_027627245.1 Meripilus lineatus | reverse complement strand
ATTCCAAAATCAAAAAAAAAAAAAAATCAAAGGGAAAAAATAGCATGATCCTCGCACGCAACTCCACAAACTCGAGATCGGAATCACCAAGGCCCAAAAACGCAAACACAAGCGCAAGTGCTGTGCTATTGCATCGATGTGATGTTGTCTCCCAACGACACCCGTTAGCCATTAACCATAGTGAACCCACTCGGACAAACTGTGGCATATCCTATCCTGACTTGGGGAGTCGCAAGCGCGTAACTTGAAGCCTGAGACGAATGTGGGGTAGATTGAAAGGAACGGTACGAAATCTCGTCGGCATCGTTCTCGCTACGGATACTCCACAATAACCCTGCAACAGATCGATCCGTCGAGTATCCACTGTCTCCCAAGGTTACCCCAGCACTCGGGGCCCCTATGTATTGCGCGACGCGCGATGTGCCGACCTTGCCTACGGGACAGTGACGAAACTGAATTGAGTTGTTCAAGGTTTTTACCCACCGATGCGTACATTGCGTAGCGACAACACACCCGCCATCAGGAATTATCGAATCAAGTTGCGAAAAAGATCAGGAATCACGAATCACGAAACGACATTGCAAGCTGCTATTCCGCGGGATTGGGAGTGGAAAAGGGTCCAAAGCGTCTCAGGGACCTGGTGTGTGCAGTGTGCTCGTACTGTAATTGACAGGCATGACAACGGAAGGGTGTGAGAAGGAACATCAGAATCCGGACATGGAATCAGCTTTGTGGCGCCGGGGAAGCCGGCCAAGTCCCTCCCCAACAAGCCTCTACCACCACCACCTTCACCATCTCTGCCATTACAGTAGTCACTGGCATCTCTTTCATTCATCTTTTTTACCACATTACTCACCGCCCTGGAGGTCCTTCTCGACGGAATGAAGTTGGTAATGCAAATTCAAATAGGTTTACTGTGCTTTGTGGTTCTTCAAACTCTCCTTGACTTGGCCTCAAATCACCGTCTTGCGCGTAATTCTCTGTTTGGTTCTGCTGTCTCTCGATCAAGACGAAATAATAAGCTCAAAGAACACGTACCAGTACGGTATACGAATACAACCAAGAGGCCGAGATATCTGGGATCATTCCGGCTTCATGGCTAGCACGGTCATTGGCATTGTCACAAACTTCGTTCTGGTCTATCATAGTCTAGGGGTGGCGTTATATCAAACTCATCAAGGGGAGGGAACCCTAGAGAATCTCGGAAATCCAATTATTACAGCACAACCGAACAGGGGGATCTCGTAGTCGACAATACAGCCCTTACGGTAGCGGTTACGAGTACGGACTGACCAAGCACGAAGCATATTCGACTCACGGCAAGCGAGATCTGGAGTTGGAAAGCAAGTAAAGCCAGCACAGCGTTATTGCCGTTATGCGTCTGACGGCACTCTGCCGGTTCGTGATTGTTATTTGTCCTTTTTGTAATTTTTCTTGACCAGATGGATGCCAGGTGGTGAATCTTTCCCAGGACTGAGAGAGACGAGGTCGACTCGAGGACTCGAAGTTCACTCAGTCGTCGCTGGGCCCACATTGTTTGCAAAAACGAAGAAACAATGAAATCAAACTTGAAGTTTATAATTGGTATTTGGTGCGCGAGCGAGGGGGGCGTTACGGGTAAGAATTGCAAAGATCAGCCAGCAACCCTTGGACATTGACTGGATCTCGCCCCTTTGGAAATCAGGACAACAATCCCTACTTACATCCATAATCACTGCCCTCGCTCTCGCTCCCTCATCCTCGGCCCTCACCCCTTTTTTTCCCAGTATGACAGATTGGAATTCATTCCCGTCAAGGTTTACAGTCCAGCAAGATGGCTCCCCTCGGCTCGCTCAAACACCGCTCTACCAGACAAGTAACAACATATTGATGGATGGCAACAAGAGAAACAGCTACTGAAATTACAGTATTGAGATCGGAGACCTTCGAAAATACTTACGCGCTTCATATCCAGACTCCTTGATATCTCATTCGAGTTCTTCTCCTTCTGCTTCCTCTGATATGATTGGGAATCGCCGCGTCGGAAGCATATACAGTACGGTATTCTGAATCATGTCAGTGCAATATCTGTAGGACGCTATGTCGTGTCGTGATCACTTGACAGCGATTATCATGACTCCCATCCGTCCATCCGTCCCGGTCAAATGGAATGGCAGCATGGTTTGATCAGACGCCCATCCAATCGTGCTAGAATGATTCTGAACGCCAGACAGTTCACGGCACATCGTGTCTGGGAAGAAATGTCACTCTCCACACTGTACCTCCTTATGCTGGATGGGTTTATAGACCCCATTAGGAGTGTATGTGGGCTAATCGTCGGAGAGCGGCGTACTAAGGACTTTACTGCGGTCATAGATGAGCATATGTTGCATATGCTTTTTTCCGTGTATGTATTCAAGGGTATACTGAGTACGATGGAGGAAAGCATATCGCCGCTACACTGACTGTTGGAGTCTGGAGATGGTGCTGTAACTTAATTGATGAGATCGATAACTGTCCTATCGCGGGCTCGGGCGTCGGATGAGAGTCTAGTATGTTTTTCTCGAAGTTCTCAAGCTTGCGCATGCATGGCGAGGATGTGGAGTCCGGCTCCCGGTGTCCATGTCAAAAAAATTCCAAGGGGATTAGCAAGAGCGGTGAAGACGTATCTGCATCTCGTCCTTCATTACCATTATTTTCGTATTCGGACTATGGTGCATCAGGCATCACGGAGGAGAAGAGGTGGTATGGGATCCTGAGTAAGAGATTTTCGACGGCCTCTGGGAACTGATCAGGTACCCTCGCCTCAGAATGCCCTGAGGCACCTCAATCCCGTCGCGGGACGGTTTGACTAAAATTCTGTAAAGGAATAAATGCATACATACCCGAGGGAGCTGTCTCATACGTACTACACTGAGATCGATTCCATTACATGTACAATGAAGCCATCCATCTGAGTTTGTGCGAAGTTTCAAAATTCTAAAACTCAGGCAATCACTCCACGGACTCCGACGCCATAGATTCTACCACCGGTGCCACGATCTTTCTCTCTCCCACACAGGGTCTAACATTGGCAGTATCCATGCCCAAGTGGCATTCATCCCCACCTTCGCTGTCCTTCATTGACTGAAACGTCTCAGGTTCATCCTTGTGTAGGCTACGATGCGTACCCTGCGACTCGAGCGAAGCATACGCTTACCACGATCCATGACTTACCCCTTGCCAACCTGACGGCGATGACTTCACCGACCCTGAATCCTGGAAGCTTGAACCGTTGGGATCGTGCGCCCTGCTTGGAAGCCAAGGCTTCAATCGAGTCCGTCTGGGAACCCAGTAACGCCTTGTTTCAATACGATGTCATTGTTTCATCTTAACCCCAACTGTTCGCGGTACCTCCCAACTTCTAACTCGAGGTGGTTGTAATCCGGTAGAGACTCAAGACTGCACAAGTCTTTACCCAGAACCAAGGATCGACTTGAGGCATTGTAGTAATCGCCAGAGAGACGCGGTGGGGTGTGAACCTTTTTTGAATACATATTATTGACAGGTAAGCCGAGAAGTTCGAAGTCACCAAGGATCGAGTTGAATATCGCATACAGTAGTACAAGGATTCTATACGCTCCATTCGTCGACTTCTCGTCGCCTCGCTTGAGCCCTGCCAGTGTACGTGCGCGGGTATAAGGGATTAAGGGAAGACAGAAGCACAGGTTCAAGTCCAGACAGCCAGACAGTTTCACTCCATACAACTACCTCATTGCCAACGATCAACCTGAGAAATGTCGCCCGATGGAATCGATAACATCCACACGCCAATACCCGTGCGAGGATGGTGCATGAAAAGAGTATTAATATGACGATCATCGTGAATCCCGACTAGAAGTTTCTGACAGCGAGAAAAAAAAACAGACAAATTGACCGCAGCGCTCGTCGGCTTCAGATGCAATACAATCGTATCTTATCGTATCGTATAGTGCAGAAGTTGTCAATGCTGCATTAATCACTTTGAACTGCCAATCTTTAGTGTCTTCCGCCGCCATCTCTCTGTCTTCTAAGAATAAGAAGTTAATCGGTGACTTTTTTGGTTTTGATTTTTCATTTCCGATTTGTTCATAGGTTCGTATACTATTATCGCAATCGCTGCCACCTATTGCCAGCCTTTCATTTGTCTTTTACCATTGGACGAGGAAGCCCCCTTCGGAAGGGGAGAGGAAAGAAAGAAACAGACCAGTCATGGGAACACACACCCCACACGGGCCAAGCGTAAAAAAGTACCAACCAGACAAAGGAAAGAATAAAACCCCAAGTTCGAACGCATGATTGAGTCGATGAAGACGTAAGCACCGTGTATACGTACAAAGGAATGCCCAATAACCCTCGGCGAACTCTCTGCTCTCAATCACTGCAAATCTCTCACCGGGGCCTAAGCACCATACGGACTCGAAGGACGCTCCAAGGAAAAGGAAAAAGGAAGAAGGGAATCTGGGTACCAGTGCCTGACCGGACTCGGTCAACTTGAATCCTGGCATCGCTAACCGACTTGAAACAAAGCGCCCCGAATATCGTCCCAGTCTAGTAATCGTAATCCAGGTCGAAGACGATGCCAATATGTATCGGAGGAGTTGAGACTTCTCGTAAGAGATGTCGTTTACGCAACGACTGGTATTGATTTTCGGAGCAAGGAGAACAGTCAAAAACAGGCGAACAAATGCATTCGTACCTTCGCGATGCCGCGATTGTAATACAGTACTCCCACTGAATTGATTGATCATTCATGATACGCGGGAAAAAAAACAAACATATCCTAAGGGCCGAAGGGTGTCAATATGCCAATGAGGATGATGCTGGGAACGAACACACGCACGAAGGCCTCCGAAGAACTGTGGGGTAAAACGAAAGACAATCATCTCTCGACACACACAGTCCGTCAAGCATCCAGTCAGCCAACTTGAGGGCCCTGAGACGTAGGAGAAGAACAGCCATGTTTCGTTCCACCCAACTGCTGCGCTCCGGCGGCCATTGATCCTCAAGAAAGAAATAAACCCACCACCCAGCCATAATCGGGAGCCTGAGTCGCTGACAGAAAGACAGAAATAAGATAGTTCCTGAAACCCGTACACACGCGAATTTCAAGGGAAAGAGAACGAAAACCCTGGATTCACCACCACCACTCAGGCTCGCGGGCCGTAGCCTGAGCCCATGGCCAATAATACCCACATTCGACAAGAAAGTCTATCCAATCATGAGGACCCAGAAAGAATTCGAACAGTCATAATCCACAATCGAAAAGACGTCTCATCGGGTCCAGGGTTAAGAAAGAGTTCAATCAGAGTTCGAGTCCGAGTCCGAGGTCGGATTCTTCTGGTACGGTGGTTAAGCTCAGGCTCATGATGTTCGTCCATAAGCTACGAACTACCTGCTAATTGCGCACAAAGAGTAAGTTTCACGCGGAGGCGGCGTATAATGGGCGTCGGCGGATTTACCTCCCATCCATCCTAGGACCCCTCGTCTCATCCACAACTCAACACATTCCATCCCAATTGCCCCCGACGACGTACCCGTGCCGTTCTCTGATTCTATACAGTAGCTCATTCGAATTCATACATCCCTGATCAACATGATCAAAGGCAGAACCGGAGGCGGAGGGAGGGAGATACGATCCCGAAAATCGCAAGTCAAGACCCTACAAGGCCATGGACTCTGTAGTCCTCAAGCGCTGTCTTTATGATATCTCCTCTGGGTTAACGTTCTCGGTTCTCTTCTCTCTTCTTCATTTCGGATCCTCACCTACTGAAAAAGCCTCTTTGAACCCAACCCAACCCTTCCTTCCTTTTCGTCGTTTGCGCGAATGAGAACCCCCCAAAGTCCAGGTCCCAATTAGACAAAACAAGCACGCCGGAAATCATCCGTCCATATATGCATGTACATCCTCCCACCCTCCCTTGTCAAAAACCGTGAGAGTCCAAACCGATACGATGCGATTATCCGAGGTAGGGTTTGGGTTATTAATTGACTCCCCAGCGAACCATGCATGATCTTGTATGATTGTATGATATTTGATNTCACTGTCAAGTGCCATGTCGCGTCTAACAGCAACAACAAAACTGACAACCGGAAAGAGATCCTCCGGAGAAGATGGAAAGGGTTAGGTCATGGTCCAGTCTCAGCAGAGATAATCATGATCAATGAAGAATGCGAAGGTGAAGCGAAGCGAAAAAGTGGCAGCCTACAACCATGATCAATACCATGATACAGCTGAATCAGATCAGACATGTNNACAATCCAAAATTTCAGGGTCCTTGCGCGTCATAATATCGCTTGTTCGCAAAGAGAAGAAAAAATAGTAAGGACAGTGAGAAAGGGAGATGGATAATCGCAAGAAGTCACGGTGGAGAAAGTGTCTGAAGATGGCAGTAGTCCAGGTAATCAACGGACATGAATGAATAGATGAAATGGATGGGGATGGATGGATGAGATAAGACCCGACACGACAAGATGAGGACGAGGCGGTGGTCGGGATGACATGGAGAGTGAGGGTATCAACAGTCTCTGCATTTCTTCGCTAGCAACACATTTAATCACATTAGTAGCGAACACGATTTATCAACATCGCAGATGGTGACAGTACAAAGAAAGAAGACGAGGGTTCGATATCGGGATTGGTATTGCGTATATTGCAGCGCATTGTCACTTTGATCATTGCATTTGCAATGCCGTAGGCAAGGCAAAGCAAAAACCAGTTACGGGGGGAGGGGGGTTAACAAATTGTACAATTCTCCTGTATGGGGAAGCAAACAACCTTGGATCGAGATGTAAAGTTACAAATAAGATACTAAGGAAAACCAAGCATAGAGACGTACAATAATTCGCGAAAAGGAAATGCGCATGGTGATGAGAGGTTGATGTATGTATGAGTGTGTATGTATGTGTGTATGCGAGTTCAAACCACAGCCAGATTTAACTCTGGATGCAGCAGGAGCCGACAACAGTTGCGGGGAGCGTGTTTACGAGTTTGACGATGGAGATAAGTTCGAGCGACCGTCGGACCTATACCATGTGGACATTCAAGCCCTCGAACTGTCCAAAAGAATGCGGAGGTATGGAACGCATATGTCGACATGGTCAAAGAGGGGCAACTTGCTGGAAGAGATGCGCGTAGAAGACTCGACCAACAAAGGGGTGATGAGTAGATGGGTCGATGCTTGACCCACAAGCGAGAGGGGAAAAGTCTAACAGAAGATTCTCTTAAACCATAACTTGAATCTTGTCCACCAATTTCCCTGCCATCCCGGAGAACGAGACTTGTAGCCGAGCCACATAGTACCTGTCCCAACTCTGATATCCCTCCTCTCATCTTCCTGTTCTTCGCCTTCTTCCAGATCGGCGGGTCGTCGGGACGCCTTGACCACAGGGAAGCGAGGCATAGGATTCTTCATAACGAAAGGGGGAAAAACTTTGAGAAGCTCCAGATACTCGGGATTAGACAGGTCAGGAGCAGTCCACGTCCTCAAATACTCTTCGGCGTCAAGAGACTCAAGTGCCGGATTCTTTGGAATGAACTTGTCCGAGCCATCAGGAGGTGGAGTGGTGGGCGAAGGTGGATCATCAACAGTCGAAGAAGCTGAAATGGAGAGTTGTGCGGTGGTACCCCCGGATGAGAAGGATGTTGACAGGGCGGGAGAGTCTAAAAATGGATCGCTGGGAGCTCTTGAACGTTTGGTCTGTGTGGTCGAAATGATAGGGGCCTTGTGTGAACGATGCGGGCCCGAGTTGTCTGATGAGAGAGGCTGCGATTGGGACCGAGAGTGAACACGCGTAACCTTTTGGAAGGAGTCAGTGTTGGGGCTTCCAATGGATGGTGATCTCTTGGAAGAAGCAATGTCTTCGAAGGCGAGAACCTTGCAGAGGATAATGAATCAGAAAATCTCCTCATAAATGCCGAAACCGTCAGAGTACTTACTCCTTTGAGTACGTCGATTGCCTCTAACATGAAATCTTTGCCGCTGGGAGGGCGGGTGAAGCCGAACGCTCGTCAAGTTGAAAGGCCGAAAGTATAAACTATGGGTACTCACGCGGACTCTTTGAAAACAGCATCGTCTATTTCCCACTCGATTCTGCGGGCGCCAGCTCCCCCAAGGTCTTCCGGAATGACCTGCAAACGCATGACGGCCCATAGGCCCTCGAAGAAAGGTTTAGTGCCTGGCATTCCCATAGTGCACCAAGTTCTGACGAAGCGATCCAGTCTGTCATATCTCTCTTTGCGAGCGAGGGGACCCATAGGATCAGCCCTTGAATGGGGCATTAGAGAGCCGCCAGGGTTTGTGGCGCTTAGATGAGCTTGGAATTCAGCATTACGTCTAGCATTAACGCTTGCGTGATACGCTGAGCGTATCGTTGCTTGTAAACGAGCAAAGGGGGCACGCTGAGCAGGGGGAAGGGTAGCTAGAGTCTGCGTCATAAGACGGCCCGCGTTGTCATCCTGCTGATAATACCTAAAATGGGAAATCAGTTGGCGAAAGTGTGTGAACGGAGAGGTAAAGGGAAATGACATTGATGAACGTACCATGCGCGGCAGAGTTCTGCAAACTCGTCTATATCGCTTCGGCCTAGCCTGGAGGGGGTAGGTGCCCTTCCGGCTGAGGGAGGTGGTGTCATACGGACGCCAAGTCTTGAGTTTCTGGAGCGACTTCTGGCAGTTGGAGAGGTGGGAGATGTGTATCCTAGAGAAGAGACTGCGCGCGTTGGGGATGGGATTGAAGGAGGTAGATCGTAGAGGAGAGCAGTCGGAGAGTCGTGTTTGCCAGGTAAGCCTACGAGATGGGACGGAGGGGACTTTGTGTTCAAGTTGTGTGTACGCAAGGGTAGCGGCGGCAGGGCGGGGTCGGGGAGCCTCTAGTCTGTAGGATGTTGACATTTGTGGTAGCCCCGACAAGTCAATAGGTCAAGGAGGGGTATTGAATAGAGAAAGTTGGTGAATCTAAGATGACCCGAGAGAGCGTAACCTATTGAGGTGTACGCTGAGGATATCGCTGATAGTAAGTTGTTGAGATCTGGGTTTTGGGCGTTGACCTGTGCAACGCGGTTGATTCGATGGTGTGGACCTGATTGACTTGTCGGGGGCGGGGACGTCGCGGATGGCGGGGTGGGAGAAGACGAGGTTGAGTGGGATTGTGGTGGGGGTTGTCTCCCGAATCGCTCTGCCGTCGCCGTGCGTCCAGAGCCGACCACCAAGGCACACTTTCCAAAGGGCGGCCATGACACTCGTCCATTACGAGAAATCACTGCGCCTCGGCCACGTGAGTAGCACGTGCGCCTTCTCCCTAGTGGCGTCTGCCGAGGTTGGGCCACCGAGCAAAGGAGGACCAGGAGAGGCACTCGTCCGCCCAAAGAGACTGCTGGTGAAATATGACCATGCGCTCCCGTCAGCTCGCCGTTTTCTAGCAATCCTCTCTTTGCAAAACGTGCCCTCTTCCATTCACCGCGCCGGTCCTTCCCGGATCCTCCGACTCTCTTCCAGTCACAGTCGCCGCCCTCGATTCGCCAACTCGAATCTCCACCAGATCCCCTCCCCCCTTTCTATGGCCCACTATGGAGATCGCATCACCAAACAAAACATTGACAATCATCTCAAATATCATTCACTTACCCGACGCCTTCTCCTCTCCGCGTCCAATCTTGCCACCCCATCCCGCACATGCTCGGATCCTGCGCTTGCATCTTGGCTGTGTCTCCTGGTCCGTTTCTTCTTTATCGAATACCGAATACCCCCTTTTCCATTTAGAATTTCGTCCACTGCATCTCGCAGTCCTATCGAGGCCCTTGCCATCTCGTATCACTTGGCGCCCCCCATCTTCTGCTCTCTTTGTACCGTTGCATCAAACCCTGTTACTACAACACGTCAATATCAATAAGCAACTACCCCCGCCCCTCATTCCATTGTCATCAATCTCTATCAAAGTAAGTTCCATACCGCTTTCTGTTCACGTTGCACTGCAATCCCCAGCTACGACCGCCCCTTGCATATCCCTGGCGGAATGATGCTCCATTCATCCATTTCACTCCAACTCAAAACACACAACACCGAATCTCGGACCACGGCAATCCCTCCCGACTCTTGACCACCATCCAACTACAGGCTTCTTGCGTACCCTCGGTCTTCTCTACCCGAAATTGACATCTTGACGAGAAACCTAGAAGAATAAACTCGGTCCCTCTGACAGTGACGGTGAATCCAGATGGCGACTCACGGACTGAGACGGGCGGCGTACTCTCGTTTCAATCCCTTCCCGTCTTGCATTTGTTTATCAATCCCTCAATTGCGGATCGTTCTCCCGAATCTTCACGTTCCATGCTTTCCCGGGATAACCAGAAAATCTCTGGCTTCTCCTGGGGCTTCAATGTCCACCCCGGCAGCGCTTTGTGCCGTCTTTACGCCCCTGCCTCTTGCGAAATGTCAACGTTTGCTGTTCCCTAGAGATCTTACCGTTCACCGCACGTCGCCAACTTCTGCAATCATACTGCGCCAGCTTTTTGGGACTTCTTCTTCTCTCAAATCTGCCTTCTTGATGGTCCACCATATTCACGTATCATCAAGTCTCTTCTCGCTTAGCATCACAGCCTACGGTTGCATCTAAATCTATGTTAGAACCCAAACCCCGTTCGAACCGCAGCCCGATACTTCTTCGGATTCTCGCAGCACCGCGCAGTTTCATTCTCCTAGGACACCACAACGTTAACTAAACGTACAGGGGTGTTCAACAAGTGGTAGTGTGGCCGCCATTATTGGGGATATTCCTCCGATCTTATGTTGTTTTGCGCGCTGTTCGGAAATGATCACCGTGCCGCTGACCCCCCGGCGACGTCTCCAAAGGGTATCTTCCCCAATTGTATCGCATGACAAGTGCTCCCCTTTCCCCTTATTGCACGTAACTGGCGGCCAAACCCTTGAGCCAAATAATGGTGCTCATTTGCGATTGTTATTTCCTGTCGGAGACAATGCTGCTCGGCCCTCCAAACCTTCGACAACGCTTTAATGGGCGAGGTCGATGAATGATTAGGGGTTCATTGCTCCACAAGGTGCCTTTGCACATTGTTTATTGATTGTGTTTACATATCAGTTTCACGTCAAGAATACATCATCAGCACCCTCAAGTCAACTGACCCCGTAATTCAATATTCAATGATCAGCTCTCTTTGTCGGGAAAAGGATGAGAGGCCCTGGAGAAAGGCAAGGGATCCGGAAGAAAGAGAATTCGAAGGGGGAAGAGGAAGAGAAGGGAAGTCTTTTTGGACTGGTCTATGTCTTTCAAGCTTCCAGTCTGGAACGAGCGATTTTTGTGTTTGTGGAGATGGAGACGTAAGTCCCAAGAGCGTTCTTTTGGCTCTTTCTACCGTCCGGGACCTCGCGTTGTGTGCATTGTCGAAGACCCTTTGTGCCACAGTGCCAGACAGGTGCATTCAGTTCTGTTAATTGATCCGGGTATTATCCAAGCGCTGTCTGTGCCCGGTGTTTATGGCGCTCCTATTTACGGCAGCTCTCCCTTTTCATGCTCTTCAATGTCGTGAGTTATTGAGTTTTCTATGCTGGCAGGATCGGATTTGGATGTCGGTTATCCTGTATAGGTATAGGATGGATGGAGACTCTTGACAAGGTTTGACGGTTTGACTCGCGTACGTATGTGTTTCCTTTCAGCGAAAGGAAGTGAGTCAATAACCTCCATGTTTGTTTGGTTTGTGTTCTTGTGTCGCCGTCTTCTTATCTATCTTCATTGATCGTAGATACTGGTAGAAGACCGGCGGACTTGTGTCTGTTTTTTTCTCTTTCTTCTTTTGTTGTTGTTCTCTGTTCTAGAGTTTGAGGTACGTTTTGTTTTGGTGATGCTTACGTTCGCATTCATCTGTGCATTTGTGCTTCATTTGGGTGCACGTCACGTAACGATAAAACTTGCCGTCGCCTCTCCTTGACCTGTGTTTGCTGACCGCTGTTGACATCAATTGATGAATGCCTTGTAACTGTTCTGAGTGCCATGCCAGGCAACAAAACATGGATGGGCGTTGCAAAACAAAAATTGATCATCTTTGGCTTGTTACAGAAAAAAAAACTACGAAAGAAAACACCACAAATCGCATCTTCGTTTTGCGAAAGTGGCAGAACGAATGCATCCATACGGTCCTGTACTTTGCCCCAACGAACAATCGACGTACCGTCCGAAGACCAAACGCCGAGCGGCAAAAATGACCCTCGTTTGATCCAATTTAGGAATTGCGAGAAGCTCGGAACGCACAATGTTCGATCGAAACTCGAGAAAAAAACTCTTGAAACCGCACCGCGACAAATCATTCGACACGAGCTTTATCATCACCCACTGTTCTGACCAAGATCAATCCAATAATATTGAATTTAGGGGCGGAGGAAATGACATCTGACACACCTTGACACACGGACACGCGCATCGAGTGTTTGCGCAATGGATTCCATTAACGCATGCACCGCAGCGCGCTCCCTATTTCTGACCCTACCTACCATGACGCGCTGAACACCCTGTTGGTTGCCATTTGTTACGAGAGCCTATACCTATAGATGCGCCTAGCTCTCCATTTCCGATCCCGGTATCCCCTCCTACCCTTGAACGCTAACATTCTAATGACGGCAGAACGACGGGCTACAAATTACAATTCTGCTGCGTGGTCCAGGACTCGGACTATAGGGAGAAAGTGAATTGTGAAGGATGGGGCATTAAGGGTACAATAGTATCATAGGGATCGAATCCCATCCGAATTGCCTCCTGCGTGCGTGCAACGCACAACGAACGCGCTTTGGTTCAACGAGTCGGCGTCCCTGGGCCTAACGTTATCCGTGCTATCATCATGGACTCGTACCCTAGAATTCATATCATATCAGCGTGCCCAGAGAAATGATACTGTAATCATCACACGAAAGCGCTTTCGTCATAGATATGATTTTTACTATACTCGTCCTCTGTATACTGATGCAGGGTCAATACAGTTGGGTATGACATGATGCTCGTGATCAGGCTGCAGTTCGAATTCATGGATCACTTATCTTCCTTCCTCAATTGCTACAATTCGAGTTCTCGATGATGCATGATGACTGCATACCGTAGCGTTCGTGTACCATGTGGCGAGGGGGAAACACGCTTAGCGAGCGCGTTTTTATTCAGGTTCGGGAATGTGCGAATTCCATCCATCCTTTCATTAGCACCCAAGTAAACTCTGTTTTCTCGCAAACGGCCATCATCAATTTGAGGCGTGCCCCTCGTTATGACCGGGGATGATCAACTTGGGACCAGACATATCCTGATATCGATATCCAAGTGCAGGTATGAACAATAAGTATTATGATATACGAATATCGTGCTGATTGAACACCACCATGCTTCATGCTTTCCATTATATTGCATTATAGTACATGACAACAAAGGAACTGCTTCGATTCCACCCGTCACCGGTCACTGTACATAAGCTTCCAGTCCAGTAGTCTTCGATCGGTCGCTCGGTCTTCGCCAGGCATGCTGCATTCCAATGACCCAGGGTCGTAATGGTATCGTGCCTGGACCCAATTTTCTGCTCTTTCCTTTCATTTACATTTATTGAACCGTACTCATATATTACAGTGATAGGAATTCTTCCTTTTTTTCTTTCTCTTTTGCGCGATTGATTCGATGAGATTCGTTCTGTCGTCTCTGGCATGGATCAATCAATAAGGGCATTGATGGAGATGTCTGGTTGATTCATCGATGACAAGTCGTACCCGGTGCTTACCCCCGGGCCCTCGCTACAGACTACAGTTTTGGTCTTGGGTCGACGGCTGTGACGGTAACTCTCTGTAATTGGACGGGACGGGACCCCAGGTTGCAATCCGGCTTTACGGGAACTTGAGGTCGCCAAAGAGGGGATTTTCTGGGTCGTAGTGGACCGTGGTCGATGCGGTTTTGTTGCCGTACCCGAAAGCGTTCAGTAACCCGGAGAAAGAAGAGGCACTTTATTTCCCTCGTGCAAACTGTAACACCAGGGTGCTAGTTTACAGTGCTGTATGACTGTAAGCGACTTGACCTCTTACGAGGTGAGTAATATAGTTGTGACTTTGGTTTGTTTTCTGAATGTTCGTATATGTCCATATGTATGTTTTATGCGTCTTGGGCGTGCCGCGAGAGGTTTTAGTGTGTAGGAGCATCAGACATCACGTATGGTATGATATCTCGGAACGACTGTGGTCAGTGTTTTACCCACCCTCTTCTGTAGCGTCTCTGTAAGATGGGGCACTGATGATGATACACCCAGTTCTGATCCAATACGTACGGCCAACCCAACGTGACCTCGCCCTCTTTCCATTTTCTTTTCCATTTTTCTTTCATTTCTGACCCCCCTCTTGTCTTTGTCACTTTTACTTGTATGCTGATCACTCCCCCCGCTCAGGTCCCATTCCCTCGGTCCCGACTAGACTTTTTGTCACATTCGTATTGAACTCATTTTTTTTTCCTTGTTATCATCTTTTTTACTTACTGTGGAAACTCGGAATCATAGAGTACTAAGCGTTCTGCATCTAGAGGTGAGATGACACACCACGCACCCACACCGACCGGTAACCAGTGATCTGGGAAATCTTGGACTGAACTTCTGTTCTACCCGCGAGAGTGGACATGGAGGTTTTAACGGATCGTATTTGGTGGGTTCTAGCCAGTGCCGGAGGTATGGGTTTGCGTTGGGACCTTTTGGTCCGTGGGATTCAGATCATGGATGATTGGTATGTCCTCCCCTCTCCTCTCCATTGATTGTTGATTATTGATTCAAGTTCAGCCTTCGCACATTCAGTACGGTATGGTATTGTGGAAATTATGTATTCATGTTGGTGGTGGTGGTTCTATGGAGGGAGTCTAAGAGGGGTGGAAAGAAAGGAAGAAGGAAGGGTAAGGAGGTTTTTGGTAAGCCCGAGTCGTTCCACTGGGAGTCACGGTCATCGATTCGTGATCGTCAGGTCAATTCCAACTGACGACAACAGAGTTGAATGATATGTTTTTCCTCGCTATTGATTTGAGAAATGGGATGAGATGAGGATGGAGATGGAGATGTCGAGTGCGCTCCTCCCCCCTCCCTCGGGGAATCTCTCTCACACTCTACTAACTAAGTGTATGTAATCCCTTTGGGATTTGTTCATTTATCCATGTCGTTCGTTTGATCTGACATTGACAAGCTCTGCCTCACCCCCCTCTGAATCGCCTCGTCTCTTCATAAGCCCCATCTCATATCCATAGAATCGCTTCCGCGGCATCTGATGATGATTGTCGTTTGGAGGGAAGACAAACCCGATGGAGAAGGAACCAATCAGAATTATCAAATAACCAATAAATCCATTTTACATTGCAAACTTTTGGGGGGAGCTTCACTGCAACGCGCGTTAGGTTTTCTGAGGCGATGTTCGAGAGACAAACTCGGGAAGGGGACCAAGCGAGAGAAGGACGGACAGAGATACCGCGACTCTCTGACGATGTGTTGAACGTTTTCGTTGGTCCGTAGGGTATTGACAGTTACCGGCCGTCGGTAGATTTCGATATTTCGATATCCATTGCAAAAAGGGGGACTCGGATTACATATCTCTTCCTTCTCATTGCAGCAATCGCACATGCATAAGTACGCGTGTGTACAAATACGGCGGTAGTGGTGATGATGTATGCATATGATGCATGATGCCATTGAGAGATTTGAGAAACCTGAAGAGAACTGACAGAGAGAGAGAGAAAAAAAGTTGCTTCCATTGCATTTGCATATGATGGTACATCATGTCTATATGGTGGTGCGATCTCACAATACTGATAAGTCCGAACGAGCGAGATAGTGAGGGTACAAGGTTCAAAGAGACGACCAGAGGAGCAGATGGTCGTGTTGGCAGCGTCAACATTTTTCTTCGAGATATTGGTTCCTCACACAATCAAACGCACAAGATAAACCACCAACGCACCCACTATGCTCCACCCGCATCCCCGCCCTGGCCACTGATAGTAGATATCGGGAGCCTAAAGGGGGGCGAGGAAGTGCCGTAGTTTTGGGAAACGACGTATATGTAGAAACGGGTGCACTAAACGCACACATGGATGGGGAGAGGTAGAGAGGTGAGAAAAAGAACGGGATCACTTCTCCATGATGCTCAAGTCCTGGACAATTGTACCGATCGGTAGGAGAGATTGATAGACACAGATTGCTCTCAGACATGGGTACACTTTCCCTCGGGACATCCGCTTTCTCGCTCTCCCGAGGGATTGTCACTCCGCCAACTATTCGTTCGACAATAGCCTATCGCGATAAACCTGGTTGACCGAACGAGTCTGTGGGAATGGGAAGTCCAAAGAGAAAAAAGAGAAAGAAAGAAAAGCGAGATATCAAAGAGGGATCATACATCATGGATCTTGAACCTTTGAAAGGGAGCCAAAGGGGGAATAAGGAGAAAATAAGGAAAGGAAATGGATTTCGAGGGACGGAAAGAGAGGGAAAAAATCAAAGAAAGTGAGGTAAGAATAGAATTTGGGAAGGAAGTCGTCGACTTGTTTGGAAGGGTATCCGTATGGTTTGAAACTTTAGCGTGTCCATATCCATCCACACTCGACCATAATGCCATTGACAATGCTTCGAAACCATCGTCTGCCTCGCATTTTCAGAAGCAGCAGGGGGAAGGGGGGGAATCCCTTACATCCTTTTTTCGAAGATGGTCACTCACTTGATCCATGGGGTTCGTTCATTCATGAAAAGACACGGCAGCCGTAGTTTGTTGGGTGCGTGTGGACATGATGTCTCCAACCTTGCAGTCAACCTTCTTTCTTCGAACTCGTGCTCTGTTTTGCTGTCGTCAACAAGGGAAATTGTTTCTCGATGAGGAATGAGGGATGATCCTTAACGACAGTGTTTATTGAAGGCTATTATTTGCCGGTGTCTAGTGTGTGTGTACAATGCGTTTTTTTTTCCCTGGCCTCTTTGTCTTCTGTAAACCACCGGGAAGCCCTTTAAACATATCACGATCTGCCAGAATTTTAATTACGAGCACGCACGAAGGTGAAAAGACCGGAGGAAGGAGGTGGGGTAAAGGGGGTCAAAGGGAGGAGCAAAAAGGAATAGGCAGAGCGACAACATGTCATGTCTAGGCTGGCATGACTTGCGGCCGAGACGAAGATCTGAAAATCAAAGTCTGTCTGAAGAGGGAGACGAGCCGGTGCAGAAGGATATAGAAGAAGTGGCCTTGGCGGCGAGGCCAGGGAAGATGCAACCCCCCAGGTAAAGTTGTAGTCTATTTGGTGCTGAGGGGGAGTATTGTTGTGTTGGGACTGGGTTGATAGTATCATGGCATGGGCTGTCTTGCACCTTCTCTTGCGCAGCAGGGCGAACAAGCGGCAGCGTAGAAGCCGACTGCCCGAGCTTGAATGTGCCATGCGGATTATAGACACCGATGCCGTTATGGTCCTCTTCCCTTTCGGGGTCCCGGCCAAAGCCGTTTCCTGGACATTTTCCACGAAAAAAAGAGTATCCAGGGTATAGAGCGAGCGAAACAAGGTATGTCTTGTTACAGAAGTATATTGCTCGAGTAGACGGGGCCATGTGATGAATACGATTTTCTCATTCGAAGCTCCGGGTAAACTTGGGTTGGAATTCATCATCCATGAATCATGATTGAAGGGGGGCGAACCGCTGGGGGGAGATGTCGTCGATCACGCATTACAGAAGGAGTAGCCAGAATGGGTGTGTGTGGAGTATTGCACCAGGAAGGGGTTGGGAGGGGAAAATTAGGTTTTGAATGAACGGTATCTTTTGGAAAAACTCAAGAGCAATCTCGCCGAACGGGTAAGATGTTCTAGAGATTGTGCGCAAGGGGTAAGAGAGCGGGATTGGATGTTTTTCATACGAATGAAAGCGAGAGCGATCGCGTTGTGGCGGAGGGCTAGTTTTCTGAGATCTCAGGATTGGAGGAGTTCTAAACTAGGGGGAGATACACGCGAGTCGAGTACGGCTACTTGGAAAGGAGACTTGGCTCTGTTGTGGGAAGTGCCGGAATGAAATTTGGGCCTTGGGGAAAAAGATGCTTGTTGGAGATGGGCGAGATCTGGGACATGGATCTAAGGCAGTTTTTTTCTAGATGGGATGGAGATGGGGGGCTTGAGGAGGTGAAAAAAGTCCGCCGACAGGATAACGTCAATGTACGAAATGGCCTGCAAACACAAGGGAACCAAGGGGGAACCAATCGGGGAGGGGGAGCCAAACTCGGGACGGAGAGAGTGCGAGAAAATAACGAGAGAGCCGAATCGAGGAGAAGGTGGGTTGGAATGAGTTTGGTGGGAGTGCTGGATGAAAATGTTGAGAGATATGGCGAAGGAGACCAGGAGATTGGAATGACAGGGATGATTGATGTGACAACAGGACGAGGAAAGGAGTTTGTAAAAACTCGTCGGGGGATTGAATACGAAAACGCGGACCTGCCATGATTGGGTATTTCATGATGGAACATGGTGGATGATGGGACATGGGCCGGGTATGTTATAAAAGTAGGAGTGGGGATGCGAGAGAATTGAAAAGCCCGACAGCAGCAGTGGTACCAGTCCTCCTTGCGCCAAAAGCCGTGCATCTCGTCGCGAATCCTCCGTCTTCTTGCTGGTGCCGTATACATATACCGTACTAGATACATTGATTGCAACTGCGACGGACAAGCACCGTGCCCAGAAAGAAGTCGAACCCAGAATCCAGGACGAGGAGAGCGATCAGAGAGCGACGGTAGAGCGCGCATTGTGAGTGTTTCGAATTCCAACATCTGCCGTCTTTGCCGGCACATTAGTACTCTATTCGTGCCCTGCGACGACGGGCTTTGATAGATGGAATACTAACTGCGTCTAAATTGTAGCACTGCACTGGTCATTGGGAGGAGTATATACGACAGCCGTTTTGCGACAAAGAATCCCCACCCATCACCCCCCACTCTCACTGTCAGTGTCCGACGCCATTATTCTTGTCTCTTTGTGACGCTGTACGCTGTACGTGTGCGCAGAGATAGGACAGAGCCACGTTAGATTGACCGAGGATATATCAGCAGGCATCAGTCGTCTATTCTCCGAGAACATCGCGTTGGTACCTGTTGGAGTAAGGGTGTTTCCTGACTTGTGTTGTACAGCATATTGATTCGGGAGTAGATCAACATCAAGGCTTGTCAGGTGTTCACGAACATTTCTGATATCGCGGTATGTGTTTTTCCAAGCGAAGGAGCATTGCGTCGAGTTGTTGTTCATCTTTGTCATCTTCATCATGGGTCCATAGGGCGAACCATACACGGCCAGTCCTCGAGTTGCGAAGGTATATTGCGAAGGTTTGCGCCGAGTTCCTGGGCCGAAACAAGCTCCCAATAGCCTGTAGACCTCCCGTGCAATAGCCGGCCCCAAGAGCTCTGGTACGCCGTTGATGACATATTTTGCATCTCATCAACCAAATAAAATCTCTAGTTGCGAGTTGCGAGTGAATACTGTTGATTGAAATGGCGCAAACAGCCTGGCTTCCGTTGTCGGCATCAACCGAACGCCGATCAGAATTTGGTATGTGCTCCTTCCTCTTTCCTCTCGTATAGACCGGCCCTCCTCCCGCTAATCGTATCCTCCTTTGCCTTTAAACTCCCACCACATCACGTCCTAACCATTCCCTCTTTCCTTTATCAACAGATATCCTAAAGCCTTCCCCATCATCCCACCACAGAACTGACCGTAGAATGTCCATTGACTTCACCTCAAATTCATCCAGTCAAGCCATCTACGGTCAGTCAGAGATCGACCATTCCTTCTCTTCCCTCCAGCAAGGCTCAAGTGATATCAATTCCGCCCACCCCCATTCCAATGGCCACCTTCCCATCAATGGTCATTCCCTCGACCGACCAGACTCGATCGACATGGACCACAACTCGTATGACCTCTTCTCTTCATCAAACTCGGGTTCGCTTGCTAGCCAACGATACCGCACAAACGCTTCATCGTCTTCGTCCCTTGGTCCAAACTACGCCCTAGGCGTCGATCCCATATATCCCCCCTCCTCGTTCCAAGACACACTCCCTCCATTCCACCCGCCTAGCAACAACCCATACGACCTCATGGGCGGCCTCTCTTCCAGCTACAGCAGTGGCAAACCGTCCCCCCTCACTCCAAACGATGCCGTCGGCTCCCTTCAGCACAACTCCGGTTTCCCCTTCTCCGCCGGGACTTCTTCCAAGGACTTCTCTCCCCACCACTCTTTCCAGGATCCAATCCTTGACCGCCGTCTCTCAACTGTGAGCAACGGTTATACCTCGGAGTTCAATGAAGACTATTCCGGTCTTAGCGTCAATACTGGCTTGGGTCTGGGCGGTTTCAATCCCGCTCCGGTCCAACAGTTCCAGGATCGGCTCGGGCGCATGCAAAACGACTCCCGTTATCCAAGTGCAGGCGTCCCCCCGCTCTCCGTCCCGACACATCTCCATCAGAGCCACAATAACGACCTCATTCGAGGTGTCGCCCCACAGGCCACACACTCCTACAGACCAGAGAATGGCATGTCTTCCTATGACGACATGAACCAGTTCTTGCCGAATCCCCAGGTCGACTTCCCGCTTCGCATGGATGAGAACCTTGCTCGCCTCCGTCTGCAAGGAGCTGGAGATTTGCAGACTTTCATTCGGTAAGTGATATTTATAAATACACTCTGTCGATCAAGAGCCTGACTAGCTCTGTTACCACCCGTCCTTTCTTTCCAGACCTTATTTGGACCAATATGCTCGCACACCTAATCGCTTGGCATTTGGAGAGCGCACGGTCATTGTCATGTCTTCGAAAGTGGCTCAAAAGTCCTACGGCACTGAGAAACGGTGAGTTTAAATCCTCTTTCGCGGGACTGTGAACCCTCGTCTATCTGGTTTCTCATCGTTTCTCGATCGAATTTTCGACCATATATAGTTTCCTGTGTCCACCACCTACCGCCATCATGATCGGCAATTCCTGGTGGTCAGACGTTGTTCGACGGTCAGAGGACCCAAAGTTGTGTCCGCCCCGCGTGGTTGTCTCCATCTCTGGTGAGCCTGCACCTCAGGAAGGATCCATCGAGTGGACCGGTGCCGCGGGGAAAGCATTTGATGTCAACGACCCACCGACCGGCACTACTTACATCGGTCGCTGTGTCGGCAAGCAACTCTTCATCTCCGATGTCGATGAGAAGAAGAAAAAAGTCGAAGCATTGGTCAAGATCATGGCTCCCGCATCTGATGACGAGCCTGAACGTATCATTGGGACGTTCCCGAGTAGACCCATCAAGGTTATCAGCAAACCGAGCAAGAAACGCCAAAGCGCCAAAAATCTGGAGTGTGAGTTTCCCTCGAGCTTGCTCTATCTATGAGCACCGTTTATGGAATGGTTATTGATTGTGTGGGGCTGTGTGTATGCGCTCAATCATTACAGTGTGTATCAACCATGGGTCGACGATCTCTCTCTTCCATCGTCTGCGTTCCCAGACGGTGTCAACGAAGTATCTCTGTGTTTCTGGGTCTGGATCCTCCTTCAAGGGTTCTGATGGTGCTCCCTTGATGGGATTGGATCAACGGTCGCGTTCTCAAACCCCTTCCTTCATCGCGAGAACGGCTTCTTGGGGTGCGTTGTTTCCTCATGTGCGAAGAAGTATCAAAACCCTGACCATGACCAATTTCAATAGACCCCTTCATCATGTACATCGTTGACGTTAACAAGCCTGCAGGCGGTATTGATACTCCTCCACCTCCTCCACCGCAACCCGAGTATCCCTCCCCACCTCCCAACGCCATCCCATTCACCAACAACGGGTCACAGATCCCCATCTACTATAACCAGACTGTTGTCCTGCAATGCCTCACATCTGGTGTTGTTAGCCCCGTCTTGATCATCCGAAAGGTTGATCATCAGACAACTGTCGTTGGCGGTGGATTACAAGAAGGTGCAAAGGGCATCGCGGATCATTACTGCACACCCGGAGAAGTCTGCGGCGACCCCGTCTCGCAACTTCATAAGATCGCATTCGAAGTATATGATCCGAACAAGGGTGCACCTGAACAAGGTACACCTGGAGTCAGCGGGGCTTTCCTTTCGTGCATGGGAGAGAAGGTCAATACATATCGCCCTGTCGAAGGAAGACAGTGGAATAACGTTGCGACCACCCGAGAATCGGATTCTCCCATCGCTCAACCGAGTTCGCCGACAGACACACCTACGTCGGCCAATGGTGGCGCGAGCGAATACTTCGGCAACGGGTCCAATGGAACGAGTACGCCGACTTCCCCTGATCCGTCTGATTTCCCTTCCAACGATGGAGGAAGGGTCAAGAAGGGGAAACGCGGCTCTTCGAGCGGCGGGGCGGCGATGTCCAAGCCTCAGTCGCAAAAGGGAAGGCGGAGACCGACGAGTGCTGGTTCTTCGTCTACGGGATCTGGAAGACGCGGCTCAAGTAGTGATGCGTCTGCTTCCTCGGGTGCGCTTTGGCAGGTTGATATCGGTGAGACGAGTGTGTGGACGATTGTTGGTACTGGTGAGTCACTCTGTTGTGATGAACACGCTCCTTTGTTGCGTGCTTCGTCTATCTATCTATCTATCACACTTCGATTTGAATACTGATATATTGTCTTTTGCGTTGTGTTAGATCAAATCCGATACAACTTCTACGTCCCCCCTGTTCTCTTCGACAACCAAAACGCTCCTCCAACGGGATCCTTCCCCATTCCATCAAAGCCTGTCACTCCTTTCCCGGGTGTGGTCAAGTACCTTCCACCCGATCGTGCTGCTGAAGCACCAAAGTCTAATTGTGCATCTGCTCGGGCGGTGCTGGCGAAACCAAACCCTCATGCCGCGAAGATGCTGACTGTATACGGGGAGAACTTCTCCAAGACAGATCCCGTCACTGTCTTCTTTGGATCTGAACCTTCTCCTTACGTCGAGGTGAGGTGTCAAGAGGTTTTGGGATGCTTGCCTCCAGAGTCGCAAAACACCAAGAGAAGACCGATCATACTTGTGAGACCGGATGGTGTTGTGTTCCCTTCAAACACGTATTACCCTTGACCGTTGTCTGTTTCATTGTCATCGTAATTCGAATTTTCAACATTCAGTATGTCTACCCCTTTGTCTCTCTTTCTCTCCATTCCATACTGTCACGTACACAACCGAAAGTCCCTCCCTCCACCTCTCGTCCACCGTATTTCCATAATACCAAACTCTTGATTCACATGTGTTCCTCACAATCTCAAATGGTCGCATCTATCTCCTCCCTCGTGTGCTTGATTGTCCCGGTCCTTTTTCGCTTGTTTTGATCTCTTCTGTTTCTCGTCTCCCCTCGTGTCTGTCTTGCTTGTCGATTGCATTTTTCTACCTAGACTTTTTGTTTTTTCCCTCTTTTTTATATTTAGGAACCTAGTGCTGTATGTGTATACTAGACCCTGTCGAATCTCTCTATGATGTGTAATTTCGTTTTTTTGCATCGTCCATTCAATCGTTGGCGTGCCGTTGGTGTGTTCCTTTGTTCATTCGGTCGCTTGTAAGGGGTCATGAACCTGCATCCTCGCGGGTATGTCGATGTCCGATACCGAATTTCTTCCACTTCCCGTCCTTGCGTTGTTTGTTTTGTCTAGACCAGGTCTACCTCCTGTTGTGAGCGATTTGAAAAGCGAAAACGAGTGACGTCGATAGCGATTTCAGCTTTTGGCCACCGAACTCGATCTGTCCTCCCCATTCAGTGGGCATCCGGAACCAAGTCCGAGCCTCGAGTTCTCCTTGCATCTCTCTCAGACTCTCACACACTCTCGTTTAATTCAGTATACTGACGACTTTACCATCATGGGCAATGCTGCAACAACATCGCCGTTTTCTCCTTTTGTTCTCTGGGATCTCTATATCACATACCTTTGGGATTATCACGATGAATCATGGGTTGCGAGTGTTGCTTCGACTTTTAGAGTCGCAGCTTTTCTCATCGTGACGCCGTTCGTCATATTGATGCTCCTCGTAAGCAAAACCCCCAAAACCCCCCTCCCTTCCCCTCTTCATTAATCACTCTTTGCATTGGCAAATGAGCCCAAATACCAAATGATTTCTTTCATCTTTCAATTCAATCCTGTTCTGTTCCATTCGTTTCGTCCCAACCCCTCGGGAGTCTCTATGTACAAGACCGGATGATCGATACGGATAATGCTTACCATTCGTTTTTTTTTCGCGACGCACCCCTTCCCCCTGGTTGTTGCGGTGTTACTTAGGACGTTACTTCATATGTCATCGCCCGCACTTTGGGCGTGATAGATGATACCAAAGCCTCGACCAGTGAAGTCCTCGTACCGTCAGGTCCACTCGGCGAAACCGACATTGACATTACCAACAACACCACCAACAACAATGATAATGTTAATAACAATTCGACACCCTCGATCCTCGTCCAAGATACATCATCATTATCCGCATCTGTAACTCCATCCGAATCTGACAGTACCACGCATACCCCTCCGACAACCATCAATATCGACAGCATCGAGCCCAACCCGAAATTGGCGGGTGTAAACGTGTTTTCACCTGCGCCCTCTCAACCTCCATCGCCCACATTGTCACGGAGGGATCTCAGTGAAAGTTTGCGCATGACTTCGGTGCATCCGAATGCCGGGGAGGAGAGAGAGAGGGAACGCAAAGCAGGGGGGAGGAAACATGCTCCGTCGGTTTCGTCAACGGGTAGTAGCGGAGAGTCGTCGTATGCTTTGTTGGAGAAGGATTCGGAGTTGGAAGAGGAGGGTGGAGCGTACATGCGGAGGAGGTTTACTACTGGTCCAGAGGCCGTATCGGATTAGTCGTCTTCTTGAAATCCAAGAACACATAACCCCATCTGCCCCAGCACGCCGTTGGTGTTCTTTCGTTCCGTCTCTTGTTGCTTCTATCCCCTCTTGTCATGTTGTCGTTTGTCCGTTTCCCGTTTATTGGATCCCTTATCCGCTGATTGCTTTCTGCTTTTACTGTGACTTGGTGCTATACACCGAGATGCGGAGGAAGTTCCGCTCGCTTTCAGTTTGTAATTGTGTGCATGGAGTAAAAGTGTAATTCTACAATGATCGTACAGATGATACACCGAAAACAAATTGTCCGGAAACTCCACGCTCGTATCAAGAAATGGAGAAGAGAAGTGAAAGAGAGCAGGATCACGATGATGCACCACCGTCCAACCGAAAAGTACCGCAAATCCTATCCAACGGCACCACGCTCCTCCATCGGAACGAAAGTCCATCAAAGAGTGGTTCACCAACCGAACCTCAATTGATCCCTCGTGAACACTGGAGGCTTCCAAAGCAGACATTCCGAGTGAATCCTCCTCTTTCGTTTCTCCATCGCCTTCCTATACCGTTCTTGCTGCGCCTCTGGTATGGAGATCACATGTTGCCCTTTGTAATGCTTGAACAGCTGCAAGGTGGTACACCTGGTGAAGCACGTTATGTCAATATGCAGTTCCCCTCGTCTCTGAATAGGATAAAGAGACATCGTGCTAACGAGATACTCACGTATTCATGATATCCGCGTGTGTGATCGATGTCTTCTGTGCTATATCATCGATACTAATATCGTCACTGGTGTTCAAAAGGAGCTCGATGATTGTCGCTTCCCAATATGCGCGATAACCCAGTAGACCGAGATCGGAGAGGGGCTTCTCTGGACTTCCTAGTTTACCTTCTTTCTTGCTGAGCTCGTATGAGAATTCAATGAGGAGTCTTCCGTACCCGTGTCGTTGGTGTTGAGGTAGGGTAAGGATACAAGCGACGTTGTAGTTGTCGGCGGATTCTTTTTCTTTTGAAAAATATCCTATGATGTGACAACCAGTGGAGTCCCTTTGGCACTGAGGCGAAGATGGTCCGTCAATAGGGTACCGTATACCGTAAAGCCGACGGAAACTTACCATCACGTAGTACATGAAGGGAGTGACATCGTAGTAGAGTGTTTTGCTGTGACGCACAATGTGAACATGAGGCGGATGATAACATCATGAACGGATACTCACTGGTCAAGGAAGCATTTCGATAATAAACTCAGGTTCCGACACCATGTGAGCTGCCTCTTTCCATCAAGCTCAAAGAACGAGATATCTTCATGTCGATAGATCTCATTCCCAGGAGGGTGTAGGAGATTGCATCGTCTCCGATGCCGTGAAAGCATGAACGGCGAAGCGAAGTACGATAGGCAGAATTCGCAGATATAAAGGATCGGAATATGTGCGTATTCTTGGGGGTAAGGGCTGAAGTACCACGCATCCACCTCATGTTTTCCAATCTGGAGTCGGTTCATGTTCTTCACCCTGGCGATTTCGGATATGGATTGCGTCATGGACCCTGATGTACGGAGTTTCTCGATCTCTTGTTCCTTGCTGAAGGCAGAAAGAGGTGCGGGTGGTTGGGGGGTTCCACTATCGTCCAGGTCCAGCAACTCTCCCTCTCCGTCAATATCCATATCTCCCTCCGCATCTGCATCCAAGTCTTCGTCTTCATCGTCATCCTCGTCGTGTGGTGTCTTGCGTTTGAGTCCAAAACTCGGAGCAGGTGATGGGCTGCCTCGAGAGGCGGGTGTAGAAGGAACGGGCGTGCTTGCCTCGGATTTGAGCGCAGCAATAGCATTGGCAGTCGCAGCCTTCTTGAGTAGGGACTTTGACTTGGGTACTTTCCCTGGTTTCTTGGGTGTACCAGCCTTCTTTGTCGGCGGTGGAGCCTTGGGACGTGGCCACTCCAAGTCCCTGCTCAACACCAACCGCGACCCTGGGACCCAATCATCCAAACGCTTGTTGAATTGGTCCCAATGAACGAAGAATTCGAGCCTGTCTTCAGGTCGTTGTGGTTCTTCTTGTTTGATACCTTTCACTCGTAAGGTATATGCATTTATGGGCTTGTCTCGTATGGATAGCACCTCCGCAAGACGCTCTTCTTCTTTTCCATCGGGTCCAGGACGTCGAATATAGATTTTGCATCCTACAGAGACCGTCTGTGAGTAGAATGAGCGTCGATGTTTGATGACGTGGCAGCCCAAGCGCGTTGAAAATGGGCGACATTGAGACCTCACCTGTATCGTGTATGTACCCCCTGGGGTGATAGGTGCGGGCTCGAGAGGTGTATCCTCTTTTTGAGAACCGTGTGGTGCCATGAAGTATTGAAGAAACAATTGCTAGTCGCCTTTGTTCGATTTTTGGGTGACTCCTATGTTTAAATTTCTCGACATATGACTAAGCAGCTATCATGACTCCCATTGGGAAGAGAGCCGCCCGCGTAGCGCCCATTGTCCTCTCTTTCGTCTTGCTTGGTTTCAGTCTGTTCGACAAAAAGAATTCATTGTATTTTTGCTTTCTACGATGGACACGGCCGAAAGTCTACCTCTCGAAGACTATAGGAGGTATGGTAGGCAAATGATCCTCAACGGTTTTGGACTTCCAGGTGAATATCTACATCGACATCCCATAACCGGTTCCCAGTAAACATCGACTGAAGGACAATTGAAGTTGCAAAAGGCTTCAGTTGTTGTTGTAGGGGCAGGTGGACTCGGATGTCCAGCTCTCCAATATCTCGCAGCTGCTGGTGCTGGTCTGTCACATTTTTCAAACAAAACATGAAGTCGGATCTCATAGGGATATCTAGGAAAGCTCGGTATAATTGATCACGATGTCGTCGAGCTCTCCAACCTCCAAAGGCAAATTCTTCATACCCAAGATAGAATTGGTGTATCAAAAGCTCTTTCTGCTGCACAGGCATTGAAATCGTAGGAGACTTCTGCTGCATTTGGACCACTTAACTCACGAGATCGTAGTATGAACCCTCACACGCAGGTGGTACCGATCCAGGAAGCTCTGCTTCCGGAAAACGCGTCTGCTCTCCTTGAGCCTTATGATATAATTCTAGACTGCACAGATAATGCGCCGACTCGATATCTCCTTTCGGATATAGCAGTGGCCTTGAAAAAGCCACTAGTAAGTGGTGCGGCACAGAAGTTCGATGGTCAACTGTGCACATACAATTTGGGAAACGAAGGTCCATGTTACCGGTGTATATTTCCTGTACCCCCGGCTCCAGAAATGACTGGAAGTTGCGAAGAGGTCGGGATCCTCGGTGCTGTGACTGGGATCATTGGGAATCTTCAAGCCTTGGAGGCGATCAAGATCATTACAGGCCTACATGGTGTGTATCTTCGACTTGAGATCGTTACCCAAGTCGGGCTTATTGTTTTTGCAGACGGAAAGCCATCCTTACTTCTGTATTCCGCGTTGTCTGTACCGCCATTTAGAAGCGTCAAGCTCCGTCAACGCAGACCCACATGTAAAGCTTGCGGAAATGAAGGCCAAAAAGAAGGTCCGATCTCACAAACAGACTATGTGACGCTCTGTGGTGGGCCCAGGCCGGATTGGGTCGCCAGAGGTCTCATTGAGGGCACTCCTGAGAATCGAATACGTGCAAAAGTAAATGCGATCATGCACAACTCCGTTGATACAATAAGCTGAGGATCGACTCTTTAGGACTTGGATAACATTCTACGAAGTGGAACAAAAGCGAGGATCATTGATGTTCGCTCCCCGACAGAGTTCGGGATTTGTCACCTTTCAGGATCAATCAGTATGTCCGATTTGTTTCTCATGATTCACCCTCTGACCCAACGCTCAGATATTCCGATCAATACAATCATGTCAAACCCCACAACCGCAATTCCGCCCTCCGGAGATGAAGACCATGGGGATGGTCATGAGACATATGTGGTCTGTAGACTTGGTAACGATTCCCAATTAGCCGTAATGGCCATGCGAGAAGCAGGTGTTGCGGGAGTTCTGAAAGATCTGGTGGGTGGGCTTAGGGCATGGACACAAGACGTCAACCCAGAATTTCCAGTGTACTAAACCATAATTATCCCTTTTGTTGAGACGGCCACGGGTCGTTTCAAGGCAGATCGCACTCGGCATGAGCTGAAATCCTCATTCGTGAACATTAGCTGTTGCGTGTTACGAACTTCCATGAGTATCTCACCAATTGAGCATACATTCTCTGGACACAGTGATCAGGTCCCACCTTTTCTTCTTCTTTGAGAGCTGTCTAGAATGGTCTTGATGCTTCCCTCATTCATGAACTATGCAACGCAAAAGGCTCAGTACAAAGTCACTCCTTTGACGCGGTCAAGTGACTGATTTTCACGTGAGCCTTTGCCGACCAGACGCGTCTTGGATGCCGGGCCCCGGCTAGTAGTTTGAAACCTTCATGACTGCTCGAATGCCGCACTGACGTCAAGGAATTCCGCCTTTCACTTCTTTCTTCGAGTACCACATCTTGTCAATTGCCACGTCTCAGCTACAGACATGTTCCGAAATATCTCAGTGGCAAGCCTCCGCAGGACCGGGATACCACGCCCTCGGACAAGTCAGCGGGCACTTGTACATTCCACAAGGTTTACCTCGACAAACGCCCCATCTGGTTTCAGGAAATATACACCACTTGTCGCTGCGGGGGTAGCTGGAGGTGTAACAGTCATTCTTGGGGGTAAGTCCATTCCGCACTGGGACACATCGCGACAAGATCGACTTACCCCTCCGCAAGGTTATGCCTGGTATCACTTTTCTGGGGTCAAGAATACAGTTGATACAGCCGTGGCTTTGAAGAATAGATTCTTTTCGACCCAGAAAAGCGTTGCCGAAAGTGCCTCAAAACAGTCCAACGTTGCTATCGAGTATCTTCGAAAAACCACAAAGGCCTACGTTGGCTTTTTACCTGGAGCCTCACCCGTGGTCGACACAGTATTCGATACCCTAGACGAGGTGCACGACAAGCATAGAGAAGAAGTCGACAAAATCGTTGCTGAGGGGTATGACGAACTTCAGGGTGTAATCAGGGAAAGTGATGGTGCACCGAATCTGCTGACTGGTACTCGAGTTTTGGGAGTGATCAAGAAGATCGGAGTGGCTCTTGCTGGAGTTGGAAGACGAGCGGGACAAAGTGCTTTCATTACTTTGAAGGAACGGCATCCGCTTATCGCAGACCAGCTTGAATCAGGGTACCAAGTACTCCTTGAACTGGCTATGAGGTCGGGCCCAGAAGGAGCGCGAATATTCGAGGAGACGATGCAGCAGGTATGCATAAATTGAATTTCTCATCTCATAACTAATAAAGTGATTCTAACACCATGGTCCATGATTAGGTATCCGAGATATTCAGTAAAGGAGAGACACCAGGGAGATTGAACCAAGCACAATCACTGATTCAGGAGAGGATCAGCCAATTACGAGAACTCTCTCAAGATCCCGCGAGGAGGCCATGGAGTGGGATCACGACGTGAGTCGCTCTCGTGACCTTTGGAGTTAAACAACGCGTAAATCGATTCATCATTGATAGGAATCTGAGCAAGTATCTCCCAGGAAAACGCGAGTAAAATTGTCAGAGTGGGAAGCGCACATTGTACTGGTATGAGGACCTTGTCTTAAGGCCGTAAGTTCTGCATCGGGATGAACGCATATACCCTCCTGTCGTCCGCTTTTATTGTTTTCTTTAGTCAGCTCTCCAGCTATTGCATTGCACAATCTCGTTGCTGCCGTTAAGGGTCCTTGCGAGACCACCCGCAAAAAGGTCCCAGTCTGTGACATTTTTCCAATGATTTCTTTCTACTATAAGCTTAACTTTGGTATCGTGCACTATGGCTGGGATGATAAAACTAGTATCTCACGTTTCACAAGTCATTTAATGAGATATCAGACGATGCATAGGAATCGGCGGATAGGCGCGATACAGTATACAGGAATCTAATACTAAGTATTTACAGTCTACGATATTTGAGATTATGACGACGAGGACACAGAACGTACGATGCGAATCAGATACAATTCCGGGCCATTAGTCTAGATTTTATCCAAGTCCACAATAAGAAAGGAGAGATAAATGTGATTATATGAGGTTATACAACGTCGATCCAAGTCCAAGTCCGAGGTCCCGAGCTGGAGACGGTTTTAAAGCCTGAGGGGGGAGAACTGACGTTGCCCAGCTTCTCCATCGAGCATATCCCTTCAAGTCGCTCTCAAGCGATCTTTGGGTATGCGAGACGAAACACGATTGGCGGTGTCTTGATTGTTGAGACGAAGGATTTCAGTAGAGCGGTGGAATATGTCGACACCACGGTATACGTAAGGCACTTCGTCGTGAATGGAAGTTGAGACAGGCTGAGTCTTTGATTGACAACCTGCAAGGCTGCACATTTGATAGGTAGTTCGGCGAGGGCCACGAGGATGAGGAGGCCGCCGAGGTCAATGGTGGTCTGTGAAGACACCTTGATATGAAAGCTGTCCGTGCAGCGGTACGTGCAAGGAGCTTGAGAACGAATTCGAATTGGCGTAAATGGTGGAGACTCCGTGCGAGGTCAAAGATGGATGATACCCGTAAGACTCGGAGATGACAGGTGGCGCGACTTCTGAATACTCTACAAATAGAACCGTCAGCGAAATACCAGGGTCTGAGCGTTGATAACAACATACCTGACGGGGATAGTAAGGGCTTGAATGTACCGTACTCGTACCAAGAGCATCGAGACGATGGTGCGAGATGACTCGAGGACTTGGATGACGGTGGGGAAAGAGGGCGACGAGGGAGACTTGGGGATGATGGAAGGCAGATAGAGATGATGGAACAGAGAGAGATGATGAGACAGAGAGGGATGATGATATAGGAGAGAGATGATGATGCAGGAGAGAGATGATGAGACAGAGAGATGATGAGAGAGAAGAGAGAGAGATGATGATGCTACAGAGAGATGACGATGAAAGACAGAGAGAGAGAGAGGAAGAGAGAGAGAATGAGACGACTATATACCNNNCGCGAAGAATAGNGAGATAACGAATACTACTAAGAGACCAGAGAGGGAAAAGAGTGCTACAAGGCGAGAGAGACGGGAATGAGAGAGTAAAGAGAGATATTGGAAAGATGAGAGAGAGATCATGATGGTCTATCAAATGCGTAAACTTGAGATATTTGAGATGCGTCGAGTGGAGATATCGAGGAAGGAGATATGCGAGAAATGAAACGAAACGTGATAATGATAGTGCAAAGTTGCTGATGCAGAATCGAGAGAAAGAGATCGTTGAGAGTTGCATAACGCGAATGGGACAAATCGAGTGACGAGTTGAGATAGAATGGTCGGCTTTGATGAAGAGTAGTAGTGCACCCGTTTAACGACGAGCATGATTAGGGAGTGCGGGCTTGGGGACAACAATCATTTTGACAGATTGCCAGAGACCGGTCATGCGAGCGGAGAGCTTGCAGTTGGTAGTGCCCCCGACACGTCGGAGGCGTTGAGTGAATGATGGGCGCTGTGCGAAGCCATTCAAGTCGTTCAAGACTTGCTTGACACGATAAGAGGTTGGTGCTTTATTGCGGGCCGAGAGCCGCATTGGGCGAGAAATCTTCGTGGAGGAGCTATCATTCCTCCTTCGGGTCGTGATTGAGGGAGGAGGGGGAGTGAGGCGACCACTGTCATGGCCGACTGCTGAAGGGTTTGCTGCAGCAAGAGCCATGAGATTATTGAAGGATGGCGCAGATGGACTGGTGACAGTGATGAAAGGAACAGGTGGCGTGTGAGGAGAATCGTGGATGACCTCGGAAATAGGGGCTTCGTTCCAATCCTGTTAACGAGAGGTTAGAAGGTGTGCATACGATGCGGATCAAGGTACATACGATGAGTCTCGTTAAAAACATGTCGACATCATTGACGCTTTCGCTGCTTCGTGGTTCGAAAGCGGAGACAGGGGTAACGAGATCATCCTGTTGCGGCGAGGACACGGGTTCCCAGATGTCTTCAGTATTGATAGTGATGGCGTCGGCGAGATCACATCCTTCTGAAGAAGTTATGATGGAAATGGCCGTGAGATTGCTGTGCACAGTGAGGCCTGCACTCGCGGTGGTGAGAGCCGGGGAAACGCGACCATTGGACTTTTCGTTCGCAGTCGTGGAAGACGTGGTGATGTTGGAGAGACTGTTCCTTATGTCCTGTCCCCATGTGTCTGCGACGAGCGGGGTACTTAAGGACCAACTGGGCGTGATGACTTTGTCGTTGTGGGGCGAGGTGTCGACATCCACGGACTGAAACACGCGTAATTAGAGCTGTTTTTCTCAAAGATACACCAAGACATACCTGCTGTTCATTTTCGACGCGTTTCTTTGGGGCCAAGAGCTTGCCCTTGACGCGTTCGAACGCGTTATTCAACGGTTTGCGACCGGCGAGAGGCTTGCAGGTCGAGCGGAAGAGAGATTTTGCATGCATGATATATATGATACGTCAAGAAAAGATTATATGGGTATAAATTGAGGGAGGAGGGGTATATGAAGGGAGGAGAGACGAAGTTGAAATTGGGGGATGTTCACAAGAGATGCCAAAGTGGGAGGAGGCACCGCATCAATCAATCCGTCGTATTTGAGATGACACTAATCACGGAGTTTCAATTTAGGCGCCACAACCGCGCCAAACACAGCCACAGGCGCGCAAACAAACGCGTCGCGGTCTGTCCAGCGCTAACACGATCACGTAATGTTTTCTCACACCATCTTGGTATCGTCGTCGCCGATCGCGTCGTTCTGCGACCGTGTTTGTGTGTTCCACTGTACTGGTATCTTCGTCGGGCATGACATATCTCTATCCTTTCGCTCTATCAACCTTTCTTTTTGTTGCACGAGGGATTTTGCCAGCTGGAGCCTGAGTCGCTCAATCCTAAGATCAGATGGTGTGTAGTACCATTGGCCCACAATATCAATGCATGTTGGCTGATTCTATGTCCTGGTCCAAGTTGAGGATACAGAAGCCGTTCTCTTAAAGTTCCTTGTATCGCATTACTCCATATCAACCATCAATGAAGATCGTTTATGTACTGAGTTACCATTCTCTGCTGTGTGGGAAATCACTCGTGAATCCTTTGTTCTTGTAGCCTTTTCAAATGAGTGGCCTTGCCATCACCCATCAAGCGGTATAAATAAGATTGGCAGACCCACAGAGATGTTTAACAAGTACCCAGCTCCATCTTCATCATGAACTCACCCAATCCAGCATCTGGTGACGTTCATCCATCCAACAAAGCACCGCAGACTTCACCTCCTTCAGACATGTTCGTGTTTACTGCAGGTGGCCGCGCCACTCGAGGTATCCCGAATTCGACTACTCTCAAACATTCTCAACCTCCGTCTACTACTACTTTTCAACCCTTCTCGAGCGGACTTGCCTTTCAGCCCACGGGAGTTGGATTCCCTGACGGGTCGCGTTTCGAATTTGACAAAACATCGATACCAAGCCACGTTCAGCCTGCGACCGTGGTGACACCTGACGGTGATCCGATTGACGATCCACATTCCACTGATACTCGAAACAAAGCACCTTCGGACACAGCATCATCTGCCTCCCCGTCAGCTGGTCCCACTGTCGTTCCCGAAGATCCCTCATCCCCCTCCTCGAATATTGGATCAGCCACGGATGTTGAAGAGAAGCGACCTGAAGTCAACGAACCGTATGGGACAACAAATACAAGAAATCCTGCGGAGCCTGCCAACGTCCAGGTACCATCACCTCCAACGGAACCTGTGAACCACTCGGACAAGAGCAACGCAGGAGATACACCGACTCCCAATGAGCCAAGTAACGCACATATAGATCCAGAACGTGAACAAGAGCCAGTCACGTCGACATCTTCGAAACAGCCCAAGGCCAAACCCGAATTAGTGGCTGGCTTCAGGGCGATTGAGTCTCGTTCCTTGACTCCATTTTCATCCGACGTACTGTCAAGTTTCCGAAAAGGGATCGAAGACGCCCTTTGTGGTAAACCCTTTGGAGACGTCAAAGTCTATGCCAACTCGAGAAGGTCTGTCGATGGAAAACTTCACGAACCGAAAGTCTTGGTTGTTCCTGGATCACTTTTGATGGCCGTTTCCAAAGAGTTTCAACGTGGGTTTACCGTTTTCGTATGTTTCCACCTGAACCTGAATTGACTTGGATCTTCAGCTCTGTTGAATGATTCAGTCGTCGAATTCAGCGACTATGATTCAGACAGCGATTATGAAGATGATGCAAGTATGAATGAGTCTGACGTCGGTTCTCTGAACCAAGATTGGAAGACCCCACCGTCGTCACCGAGTGCCCAAGCCGAGTCTCTTCAAGGTTCGACCTCTGACGCGCACGCCGCAACGGAGTCGGTGCCCACTGCTCAAGTTGACGCAGAGGAAAAGTGCATACAGAGGGGTGCCTATAGGACGTAAGATTTTCATTCAAGATCCCAACTTTTATCCTAGCTAACGCCACCGGGCCACATCGTAGTTGGAAAGCTATGCTATTCTACTTGCTCACTGGACATATCGATTTTGTAATACATCCGTCCAACCCTGAAGGAGGTTCGCCAGAGGAAGAAGCTCGAGGTGGTAACAAATGCTCCCCTCGCTCTATGTATCGTCTTGCGGAAAGGGTAAGGCTATAGGACGTCACTTTCGAGTTTCTAGATTGCGCTGACTTTTCGAAGTTCAACATTGTCCCTCTCAAAGGGGCGGCCTTCGCGGAATACCTCCTCCACATCAATGAAAAGAATGTTGTTCAGGAGCTGTTTTCGGACTTTGCCTGGAGGTATGTCGTATCCTTCGAGATTCCTTAATGACTGATAAATGTGGACTCTATATAGGCATCCAGATATTCTCAATGCACTAGTCGAGAATTACTGCATCTATTGCAAGGACTCTCATGTGCAGAAGGAAATGGCCAAGATCATGGAGCAAGTCGCGACCGGTCGACTCCCTCATTGCGCATCTGTGTTGATGGCTTTGAACACGAAGCTTTTGAAAACCGCACTGTAACGCCAGGACCATCACAGACGAGGATCATGCATCGAGAACCCAATTCATCGTTATCAGACTATTGTATTACATATATCAATGTATCAGTGACTTAGTGGTCTTTCGGAAGATCAGTGCTGATAGTGACATCCTTCCATGTATCCAACCTGTCGATGGCATCCTCGAGGGCACTCCTCACAATTTGATAGCAGTCGCTCCCTATGGCGAGAACTGCTGGCATTCTTTTACCAGCAGCTTGTCCCTCGCCCCTCACGACGTCCACGATCACTTTGGCTCCCTTCGTTGCGTCGCCGGGTTGTTTGCCGTTGTAAGCTGACAAGGATCGATGAGTATCCGTACGAAAAGCTTTGAATCGAAAGCGTGTTTACCTTGTAAAGCAGCGTAGGCTTTTTGGGAAACCTCTTTGTAGTCCGGGATACGTGATATCTCGGAGCCTCTGTTGTCGGCGGTAAGGAAATCGGTGCGGAAGTAACCAGGCTCAATGCAAATGCTTCTGAGCCCGAGGGGAGATATCTCGTCGTCCAACGAAACCGACAATGCTATAGACAGATGGTTTGTGAGATAGCTCAATGTATGCAATGTGACTCGTACCTCGGGTAGCATGCTTCGTTGCGCTGTACAATCCCCCGCATGCAGCACCTCTGAAAATGAATTCAGCATATGTCTTGGAGGTGGCGGGGATAGACGAGACAGACGTACCTCCAACCTCCGACGGAACCAAGCCAGACGACGGTTCCTGATTTGCGTTCGCGCATATATGGAAGGAAGGCGCGATTGACGTTCAACGGTCCAAAGACATTTGTACTACGACTAGGGTCAACGAAACATTCCAACGAGGATGAGGCGAGGAAGACATACTTGAACTGATTGAATGTTTCTTGTGGCCTAGTGACGGGATGTCAGGGAATGTCAAAGGGATGAGGTACCGAACGTACGTATTTTCTTCCATGGGACCTGTCTCGATATAACCTAGTAGTAATATTCACGATGAGATGAGGACTCGATCAACTACTGCGAGGGATAGGACCGAATGTTATACTGACCCGCGTTGTTCACGAGGACATCGACACGCCCATGAATACTGATCGCCTTCTTCGCGATCTGTTGCAGATCCTCCAAAGAAGCAGTCGCGTCCAGTTCGAGGACATCTGCGCCTGCTTGTTGTAGATCCGTCAATTTTGCGATCGACCTGGCACGGGCTGTCGCGATGACTTTATCGCCACGGCTTAGAGCAGCGAGCGTGAGCTCTCTGCCAAAACCAGACCTGATACAGATAGATTATGAGTCTAATGAATGAAAACGGAACATTTAATATTGGACATACGAAGTTCCTGTGATGAGCCAGACGAGCTGAGGAGCCATTCTTGTGAGAGTTATGAGAAAAGAAGATTATAGGAGGGCTAGAAGATTGTGAACTGACCAGTTTATATGGATAAACATCCTCCGATACGGCCATGGGTTGATGTTACAAACAATGGCTTGGGATGTCGACAGGAGAACTGAAGACCACGGCATTGTAGTGGCGTTGGTGTGAATTGAATTTGTGATATTGGCTTGCTGACATCATGGCTGATCGGAATTGATCGAGATCAAGCCGTGATCACCGCGCCTAGACAATGTGAAGCGCTCGCCTTGTTCTTGTCTTCACTCTTGCAGCACCTCACACCTTCCAGACGAACGGGGTGAAGATATTCAATCAACTTCATAAAACTGGCAATTGATTCAGTGCTTGACTCGACAAGTGACGATATTGCTGTGATTTCTCTAACTCTGTGGGAACTTGTGTGAGGAGTGTGCTTACTGTGAGTGTTCATTCGGATTCGCACCATTGAATTTTTGAAACAATCGCGCCCCAGGACGCCGGAATTGTACCATGTCGAATCCAGCTAGTAGTTCTTCTGGTTCGACGATTCCTCCGAGCATCCTCACAACCGTCCAAAGTTTGGCCACGCAAGATGGTCTTTCCACAACATCACCGCTGCATCCTTTCTCCGAGTCTCCCGAAGAAACCCTCACGGCTCTTCGTTCAATTCTTACCACGACTACTCAAATATCCCAATCATTGGCAAACCATGTCGGCGTGACTATGTCCGAAACTAAATTGCTGTCCCTATTTCGTCAATATACGACAATTATCAACAACGTCCATGTTGTCAGGTCTATTCCTATTCCACAATGGCGATGTATCTGACATACTGATTAGGACAGTCGGATCAAGCCATGAAGCAAACGGCAGAGGCTTTGAGAAGAAGAGAAGGGTCCACGTATGGAGAAGACATTCCTTTAGACAGGACAGCCATTCCCGAGTGGTTTGTTACTAGGCTGAAATCCTGGGCAGCGGCAGCGGGGATGGAAACGTTCCAGGAACAACGCGGTGGCCACATGACAGTAGTCCTTGGAGGCAAAATTCTGGTCATTGATATCGACCTTCAAGTGAATCGAGCAATTCCGGACAACCCAATCCTGGCCATCTCCGCGCTGAAAACGTCGTTCGCTGTACCGAATGGTTCCATCAACTCGACTACCGATGGTTCTACGTCGCTCGATACGTCGTTAGCTGGCACACTGAGAGCCTTCCTTCGCGAAGTACAAAAAGACGAAGAGTTGCAGGATATTCTCGTCGCTGCAAGGCATGGGGCCCGTTTTCAGGAACACTTGACGTATCTCATGAGTCTTGACAAGCTTGCACTTCGAGAAGGTGACAGAGGACTTCGTTGGTTTAATGGAATTGATAGGCTCGCAGCACAATTCCTAGAGCCTCTCGCTATCAAGGAAGCGGACGCTATCGCACTGTACGCAGCTATTCCTGGATCGTTACATTTGGTCTCCAGCCTGATTCTCTTCATCCAGGTCCAATTCAACGACATCCGCTCCTCTTGACATTCTCCTGATGAGAGGCCATGCCCTTCCTCTCCCGTACCTAGACTTCCCTTCTATTTCATTCCTCATTTTCTTGTCGCCCAGGGCCTATCTGACCCTCCTTCGGACACCCACACAGGCGTCATTTCCCCCATCAAAATCGCCTCTTCCCAAACTTGACATCTCCTTTCACGCCCTTCGGTCATATGTCTCCACCAACCCTCGTCCTCCAGGGGTGACCACTGCAGCCCTTGTTTTGGGTATTACAGCCACCCAATCGTATGGAACAGATTCTCTCGGAAATTACGACTTCATGACGAGACCCACTTTCCCTCTTCATCCCGCTGGCGATCAGCTAGAGTACACGTTCATTGAAGGATCCGAACCATTGGGCTCTCAGGACTTCGGAAAGTCTCACAAGTGGTTCTTGGATTTTACCGATGGAGGAAAGAGACAGGGCGTCGTGATGAGCCAAACAAGGATGAGGGATATCGAAACAATAGTCAATCCTCTCAATGGCATGACATACGTGAACATACCCGTACCGTCGTTCAATTCTGGAAGTTGGATAGACCTCCTCGTAAGTGCTGAATGACTGATGATCTTCTGCGACTGACGTTGACTCTTCTGTAGCTCGGTGGGAGTAGTCTTGGTCCTTCTCATGAACGCTACACTGCTTTATACGTTCGTCTTCCATCATAGTGAGGTATTGTCTCTATGTCCGTTATACTGACTTGTCGACCATGCAGACATCACCCACGTCTACGCACCCACCTCTTCAGCTACGTCTGACATCCCCAGAGGAGCCTGGATACTTCTTGGAAAGGATTCCTGTTCAAAATATGAAGCAAGTCTGGGGAATTTTAGAGGTATGTTTACCAGTGTGCAATGTGGGAGTTCTTCCCTCTTATTCGTTTGTTGTAGATCGTTCGCGAGCAATGCTGGTTGAATGAGATCATCAATGGACTCGAGTGGACTCCTGAAGGACCATTGAACAACCCCAATAATCTTCATCAGGAATTCGACTCAGATCCTGCGACCGATGCAGATCTTCAGGCCGTTCTTGGTGGTGCGTCTCTGGTGCTTACTAAAGGGCTTTCTCGCATTTCTAATTATTACTCAGGAACGGTCCCACCGAGAAAGATTCCTGTAATCATCTACCTTCCCACTCAACCCACGACAGTAGACCCACTATTCGACACCGCTGACCTTGACGCGATCACGCTTTCTCAGCCTTCTACACATCGACAAACAAAAATAGTCATGACGTCTCCTGAAAGGCCACCGATTACGGGATTGGTCGAGATCTCTATCGCATACGACCCTCTTAGACCCAAGGGGATTTCGCTTAGTGTCAATGGTGCTATGGGTGCGGATTTGAATCATGATACACTCGAAGAGGTTTGTCGGAGAGGAGGTACACTTGGACTGCCCGGGAGGATATGGATGAAATCTCATGCGCTGGCGTGAGGGTTCTCATAGAGGCTTCATATACAGTTGCGAAGAGAGGCGTTTGTATTGGGCGTCATGGTGTATTTTGGTATGTAACAGTATAGTGGGTTCTTGTACCTGAGCCTTCGCAAAATTATGTCGCTTGAAAATGGTCTCGTCCGGGCACCTCAATTAGAGATATTTCCTGTTGGCGACATGGCACACCCAGGATGTGTTGTTGGAAAGGGTAAATTTGAGAAAGACGTAGGGAGATACATGAAGAAATGACAAGATGAAAAGGTATGTACAGGATACTAGTATAGATCAAAGTGAGGAATATGGTGAAGCGTTGTAATGTCCAACATAACAACAATACAATCCCATCCAGCACGATGGATTTTCAAAGCCAAAAACGAACGTATATCAATCTTTTCTCTATCTTTTGTTCTTATATCGTTTGCTACTGTTTCCTTTTTCTTGATTTCTATTTGTCTTTTTCTTTCTCGTTTTTCTCTCTCTTCTTTCTTTCTTTCTTTCTTTTCGCTTTTCGTCTCTGTCGTTTGTGCTACACTCCGTATGAGTAAGGACCTTTCGTCATGCCCTGTGGTTTCGTGGACCATTCACAGGGCGAAGGAGGGGACGACGAAATGGAGTATCCCCATTTACGCCTCCCTGAACCTTAGACGCTAAACGGCCAGAATGAAGTCAGCCTGACTCTGAGATCTGATTGGAGGGATACATCACATACCTCTATCGTCTCCGTCTCCATTTCTCCGAGAAATTGGTCTCAAGTTGGCCCTGAGATTCTTGATATCGAGAGTCGACCCGCTACCTGGCACGCCGGATCTGATTGGCAAATCAACCAACGAACGTCCAGTTGTACGCAGTCGAGCACGGGATGGTGTGATTTGACCTTCGTTCTGAAAATTTTTGGATTAGCTCGGGATTAGATGCGAGTGTGAGGACGAAATGAGTAGCTCTTACTTCAGGGACCCATTGAGACCGGCCACTGCCAGCTGCGTCGCCATTCCTGACTCGAATGTCACTTCCAATACGACGCCTGAGTTCTCGCTTACAGTTCTCAGGTTCGGGCTGTTTCTGTACCATAAAATGTGATCGATACGAGAATAAAACGTGCGAGTGTGAGCTGAACACACCTCGAGCTGACGAATGATACGATCCTTGCCACTTCTTAGTTGAAGACTCCCTGCCAAGAACTGGTCGCGGGTGTTGTTCATCTTTGCGAGAGCTGCCGCGCGAGCAGCACCTTCCTCCCTAGACGAGTTCGATCGTCGTACGAGACAGAAGGACCCTGTGATTGAACTGCACTCCACATCAAACGCCCGATTGAACGCCTTCCCCTTGCTGGCTGTCGCAGGTCTGAGCTCAAGGCTGGTTTCCTCTCTCCTGATAAAATTTGCACGGAGACGCGCCGTGTCCAGGGGCTCCTCTCCCTCGACAACCTCGAGTGCATTGGAGTATTCGATGGGAGAATTTGAACATGATGAGGCAGAAGGTGCCTCGGAAGTCCAGGGAGATGCAGGGACAAAGGCAAGGATGCTGGTTGATGCCGATGGTGATACCTCGAGAGCGATAGAAACGCGGGTAAGAGATGGGAGTGAGCCGGGAGGTGGAGGTAGAGGTGATGGGGGTGCGACTTTGATCTCGCTCAGGGGCGGTTTGAGTGGGGTCTCATCCTCCTTATATTTGGCGCTCTCTGTAGTATCGATGACAATGTCGTCATTAGAATCAGAGACTTCAGTGATGATCCCGAATGGAATTGCAACAGGAACGACAAGAGATGTACTGGCAGTGGAAGGAGAGACCTCGTCTGCAAAGTGAGCAATGACGGTTGTATCAATGTTGGGTATAGCTCCAATTAAAGGGGAGACCTCTGAATCCAAACTTGAATGGACTGAGGCCAGTGCGAAATCGAATGGCGCTTCCGTGGAGACGAGGGCCGAAGACTGGGAAGTGCTATCAAGAGAAGGCTCGAGGGAGACGGGCCCAGGAGCGTCGTCATAAGAGGTAGGAGAGACTGTGGAATGTACATCAAGAGCATGCACCGATTCCTCCTGGATCTCGTAAATGGTTCCTACGCAAGGTGCGCGATCTGCTTGCGCATCGATTTGAACTTCAAGGGTGGAACTACAGAGGTAGGCTTCAGTAGAAAGAATCAGATTGAACGCGAATACACACGTTATATCAAGAACTTCACCGCCATCTCCGTTGGATATAAGAGGGGTAGAAACTTCACTGGACACAGGAGCAAAATCTCCAGATGAGGTACTGATCTTTTCAATTACCTCGAGCAGAGTGACTGAAGGACAGGAGGGAGGGTCCAAAACCGGTGCCAACTCCGCAACCCGATTCATCACGTCGATGGAAGGAGTTTCGGTACAAATATCACTAGGCAAGATGTCGATCTTGAGAAAGCCCCCATCTGCGAGTTCAGAGCACTCGAAGGTAATTTCATTGCCAATGTAGACATGAGCGTTGGCTCGCTCATTCTTGGTCTTGGCAAGGACGGACTTGACAACGGTTCGAGGCTTCTTCTTGGCGGACACCTTGGCTTGAGAGATAAAGACCGATCCGTCAGCAGCAACTGGTGGAGGTAGTCTTGTGCGAAGTCTATTGGGTGTCCTGCGTAATGTAGATCCTCGTGAGGCCGATGGAGGAGGAAGCCTGAGCTTGAGAGGAGGACGAGACGGAAGGAATTTGGATCAGGGGAAGGGATGAACATCATGATTGCGGTAAGATGTGGAATGAAAGTAATGGCCAAAAGTGAGCCATAAGCAGAGCCTAGCATAATATATCCTCATCCTCAGAGGCTGGCGCAGCCATGTCAGCCACTGGTCACCTCAATGCGGTCTGAATGCGAATGAAGCTGGTCCACAACGATCAACACGAAAGATGCCAGCTGTACGACGCATGCTATCAAGCGTAGCAGACATAGCCGCATTGGAGTATCTGAAACCATAAACGAGTGTTAGATCGGTCGCCCACTTGGAAGATCGGAGAACTTCCAACGAATGTGCACATCAGGTTGAATCACGTGTGGAACTCACAGCAGTGGACAAACATTGTTCTGAGCAATCAAAATAACCAGGACATACCCAACAACATGAGCTCACTGATACATATCAGATGATGGCTGTGTAGCTCAAGTCCGAGTTGGCCAGCGAATTTGACTCGTCTCCGGGAAGTCGGTCCTCTTCACCTGTTGTGACAAATATCCCATAAGACCATCAAAAAGAGAGGTGATACAGACAATTTGAAGAGAAACATGACAGCATTCACTTCTGAGCAGAAAATAGGGACAATTTGCGACCAGTTACCTTGACCCGAATGTGGTCTGACCGAGAGTTGCGAAGCCATGTTAGCGCCCAGTGAATCCTAAGCGCGCATTCCACAAAAGGCAAGAGCTTTGTGGCGTTGATATTTTTGGTGATGCCAATGACACATGCCACCACTCAGTTCCCATTACTTCCGAATGATCACGACAATCCAATCATCTGGTCCACAGTTTTCTTCTTCGAGGTTCGACCAAGGTTCGACGCTATCTCAAGCACTCTCAATCACCCGGCATAAAGTTTCATGCCCGTCCAACTCCCTATCACGATGGGCGACACCCACGCTTCAAGCTACTGTCGTTTCCAAACTCGTTGTGAACGCAAGTTCAATGATCTATCTCATATACCTCCGAGTGCAGATCTATCGATAGGACAAGATACGGTTTATTTACGGATTTAACGCTGTGTTCAGAATACAACTTTCTGCGCTTGTCAGCCTCGGTTGGCTGACAACCATTTGCGGATGGGGTGCTGGGAATCTCTGTGTTTCCTTTCCATCACCACTCACCATCACCCTATCTTCTATTGTTAATGCTATGTCTCACTACTCACTATACAGCAGTCTTCAACGCCGTTCGTGGCATGACGACCTGATATCAGATAATATCTGCGTGCGTCCTGATTCTCTTTTCTCACCACGTTGCAAGGTCTAATGCATTCTCAAGCGCGAGACCTCCCCCCGAGAGCACAAAGCGCAACATCAGTCGCTGTCCGAAGCCAACCATGACCTATCTCCTGGAACGCCTAGAGGCGGAAAAGCGGAAGCCGAGGTGGGAAAGCAACATCCAGTGTGCACAGAGCCGCAAACCTGTACGTTCACATCGTATCTAGTCTGCAAAGGGAATAATTTTACAGCTCACCTGGAATCCACAAAGGTACATTTGGTTCTGTCGCCCAACAGAGGACGCCTCATGCTCAAGGCACAGTTCAATTCGAAGTCGACAGCGATGAAGACCTTCGTATCTCTGTGTATAGGTCGATCCAAAATCAATGCCAACCCGACACTACAGCTTCAAAGCAGGTTCTTTGGGGCACTGAGACAAACGAAGATGACGACGATGTCAAGATGGATGTGGATGATGATTTTGAAGCCACTGGTGGTGTCAAGGATGATATCGACGCTCTCGAGGGCTTTCTTCATGTCACCACTGCGCGAGTACAAGAACTCGCAAAGCTCCACGCGAAGCAGGTGAAACGGTGGTCGGATGCCGTTAGCTCGATCGAGGCAAAGTTGGTAGACGACCAGTCAACTCCTGAGACCGTGATTTATGAAATCACGCGGCTCAAGGCCTCACTTGCCTCGGCGGAGAATATGTATTCTGGTGTCGTAAATGAGGTGTTGTCCCCAATATTGGAGCTTGAAGGTACCCAGAAGGACTTCGAGGATATTTCACAAGGGAGCATAGTCCAATGCGAAGGTGAAATTTATGACAATCAGATCGTGCATTCGTCGTCCAAGCGGTCAATTGCCCACAAATCCGAAGGGAATCCGTTCCCCCCTCGCCCCTTTGGACGCGAAAACTTAAGTCTATCTAGCTCCTTGAACTCTCAGATTCAACAGCAAGATCGCGGTACGTGGAGCGTCTCTGATGCGTTGGCGAACCATGACGTTGTGAGTCTCCTTCTGGACTACGTGGACAGATGTCTGATATGAACCTTTCATAACAGTCGCCTGCTAACAACCTAGGCTCACCTTTGGGACCCTCTTCCGTCCTGACATTGTCAGAGTCTCAGCAGAGATCGTTCTTTCGAGAGATAATATTCAACCCTACAAGGACTGTTCGCACTTCAGTGGGTCACAACTTTTGCACATCTATGGACATGCTGACAAAGTTGTATTGTAGCTTCTAGGTGAATTTGAAGATCCTGTCGACCTCAGATATGACATGTTTGCATGAGATTGTGTTGATAAACCCATGTATTCAGCCAAGATTGTCCCCCTGTCATTTGGTTTCAAGTCCGGGTTGGAGGCTTCTCGATTTTCCCCTCAAGGAGTAGAGTGTCATTGTTTGAGGATGTCAAATGTAATGTTGACTTAATTTAATGTTTTTTATCAGCCTCTTGATTCCTCAACAAGTTTGTATCCTGAAGCACAAAACCCAATGATTTGTAGGTATAGGTTGACCATCTGCGCGTTGTTCATAACTCGAATTTTGTTCCAGCTCAGAATTTGTCACCCTTATCATACGTCACGGGTTACGAGTTACGCGTTACCTTTCTCCCACTCCGCGACTCTGATCGGTCTCCGATGTACCGAAAGTGCGAGCCCTGGACCCAGGGTTGAGGATAATTCAAGGAAAAGGCGCATGTCTACGTTGCTTCAGCGACACATTGCACACTCCGATTGATATCGTAGATGCCCTACGCCAAGGAATGTTTCGACTTGAAGACCCTCCATACTCCTCTCTAGAGCGAGCAGGCGACGCATTGCCCAACCCATTACGTGTTTCCAAGCTTCTCAGCGCATAGCCTGGAAATCAGGACGCCCGGCCGGAGACATGATGGGACTCGCTTGTCACGGTCGACTACCGTTTGAACGTCCAAATCTCAACAAAGACGCCACATTTCTGTCCTCGGCTACTACAGTAGCGGCGAGAGCGATACAGTTACTACCTCGAATCTGAACACCCTTGTTGAAGTTGGAGCATCATGTCAACAAGTACTTACGGGTACCCTCCTCAGTACCAAGGGCCTCAGGCTCTGCGAAAGTCACTCCTGGACTTTGACCGCGATATCAATACCGTATGCTCAATTTCTTTCCGCATCCTTGTGCGACTGAAGAAATTTGCCCCTTAGGCTCGGCGAGAGAGGGTCGCCAAACATCCCATTGATGCGCGAACAGATAGCCCAGATGCTTGGTCGTCCCTTTCTCATACTCTTCAGCAATACGACGAGGCAACAATAGGGAGTTACAAAGAAGATATTGATACCTTACTCGTATTCGTGAGTCATGTCTTAACAAAAGAGTTACTGTGGCTCATACAAGCAAAGGCCGGTCTTTTCTTAGCGGTTTTGGCAGCATTCATTGCTGAATCATTCAAGCTGCTTCAAGCGAACAATGACCAGCTCTCTGTTCAGTTGCTATCGCAAATTGTCCAACAGCTCAATAGCTTCAATGTCAATCCGTCTTTCGCAAACTCATCATACCAGGCAGTGGTTCCACCGCTGACTCCCAACCCTCCAGTCTCCGTCCTTTTTGTCAACATCCTTTGGTTCATCAGCCTTATTCTGTGCCTCGTAACCGCATCTCTAGGGATGCTTGTCAAACAATGGCTTCGGGAATACTTATCGAATGACAGTACTTCCCCTCAGGCCCGCGTACGTATTCGGTACATGAGAAACGACGATCTGGAACGGTGGCGTGTTTTCGCCATAGCTGGAACACTCCCATCATTTCTCCAAACATCCCTGGTTTTGTTCCTCGCGGGGATATGCCTATTTACGTGGCAATTCCATTATACCTTATTCTACACCACAACGTCTGTGGTTGCCATATGGATACTGTGGTACATCTACATCCTGATCGCGCCCTTGTTTTCGTCTCGTTGCCCCTACAAGTCGGCATCGCTCAAGTCTGCGACCCGCTCCATTCGTCAATCAATCCACCAGGTACTTCGACACGTCATTCTGTCCCATTTACCCTGGAGACGTGTCCTCGGTTTCCTTGACCCCGGAGAAATTATCGATGACGATACTATTCGGTGTAGCGCAAAGCAAGATGAGGCTATCTGGACACAAGCCGATACGATTTTCTCCGACGACAGGTTGGTCAAGAACACGATCCATACATGCCTCGCAGACGCCAGTGGTCCTGCTACGGTTCGTTCCGTTCGGGGGATCATTGCTCGACGGACTGCAATGCCCGAGCCAGCCAACCTTACCGACAGCGCACAGGATTCTGTTTCCCTTGCGCTCTCGAATGTCGTAATCAACAATCTCCGTGCACAATCTATGGGTACAGGCGACATCCATTGGGAACCGTGGATGCAGGAGGCATACTGCCTCCTTTTGGAAAATTGGAGTTATTGTAGCGAAGAGTCCGGCAAGTATCACCTCGTGGACCTACTACTCGCCATCATCAAGCAGAGCTGGTCCATTTCGGAGCACATCCTGAGGTGGTCTCCTGATGTCTCCCTGGAGGTTTTGTGTTTCGCTTTGAGCAGCGAAGGTATCGGGGGGCGAAGTGCGTTCTTTCCTTTTCAACGCTCTGTCCCACCTAACGTCCTCGATTTCAGAGCGACTTCGAAACTCTGAAAAGCTCGTGATCCTGCGCCAGATAATGCGTTCTCTACGTACTTTGGTTGGGTCTGGTCCTTTGGCGCCACATGACTCCCCAACGTCGCCGCCCAATCCTGACGGCCCTACCAAGTTGAATCTCGTCATGGTCACACAAGCCCTCTTGCAAATTTACAAACACGCGCCACTTATAGATTTGTCTGACAGCTATACATTGCAGTTCACAAGAGAAGTTTCTGACCACCTCGAGGAGGTCATCACCCTGGCATTCCGGATGGTGGAGTGCGGCCATCTCTCACCATCCCTCGTGGATCGAAACGATGCTCTGGAGTGGAGTGATGTTATTCTAACGTTCCAAACTGTTGTGCAGACTCTTCGGATCAGTGGACATATAAGTCATATCAATCTTGCTTGGTCAAAACAACTGGAAGACCTTTACCTCAAGACCGAACAAAAACGGTAAGTACGTTGCTCTCAAGGGACTTCACGTAGCTCACGAATGTTTTCGTCACCAAACAGCTGGCAGGGGAGTACTGTCTGAGCAAGGCGTTCAATTCTCTATCTGTATTACGCGATTGCGTTGCATACTCTTATTGTATCGTCGCTTCTCTAAGTAACGCAAGGAAGATCGCTGTCATTGTGATCATATGCGTCTTGAGAATATCCAAGGAACCGATACAAACAGACCAATTGACCGTGAACACTAGACCTGTGACTACAAACAACCTAGTAATGGGGAATAGGTAGAAAACTACGGAAGCAGAACAAGTGCACCAAAGTTCGAAATAGATGTCTGATGTTGAGAAAGAAGGACATTCCCTTGATTTCATCCTCCTTTCTTTCGCTCACCCTGGCTCGCAACCTCCACCAACTTAGAGAGTGGCGAATGTTATCGTATCTACCAACCACCTCATCAATTGTGGGCCGTTTGAGTGGATCAACTTGAATCATGTCTTGCACAAGTGGCGTCAAAAACTCAAGTCCGCGCGTAACCTAAAAGGACTGTGAGTACAGGTGGAAAACAATAAAAAAGAGCGCACCTGGAGAAAGTTTCTGTTGATCATGCTTCCGAGATAATAGACATCCGTCGGGAAAGGGTCTAAGGCTTGTCCATTCGAGCTGAGTATTTCGGGCGCCGATCTGTCCCCACCCTGGATTGGGAGTTCAAGTGGAGGACCATGCGCTGGGTTGAACCGCCGAGAGATTCCAAAGTCGATGATGTAGTATTTCACAGGCCGTGCAATGCGGCTGTAGTGCTTTGCGAAACCCTTATACGCTAAGTCACTGTCCGTTGACGCAGGGTGAAACATGTTGGGGTACAAAGGCTTCGGATCCATCATGATGTTGAGCTCCATACAATCACTGTTGGCGGAATGAGTAGGAAAAAAAAACAAGCAAAATGTACTGTGGGCATTCACCGATGTGCTACATGGCATTTGTGCATGAATTGAATACCCTGCAAGGAAGAGACCGTTACTACTGCAATTGTACGTAGTGAGTAATCCAAGTCCCACCTCAAAAACTTGCCTCAAGCACTCCACGACTTCCCCTACGAACTGGAAAGGCGGATCATCAAATTCTCGAAGCAGTGGCGTAACAAGAATAACATGATCTGGATCCCCGGGAAGCTCAAGTACCTCGATCAACGGCGAACAATGGTTGTGTGGGTGAGATGCAATAGGTTCTGTGGTGAAAAATCTCGCAATATCCACCTCGAATGGGTGTACAATCTGCGATATCTTCTTTAGCATGACAAGTTCTCCGGTCGATATACGTGTGGCATCAAGTAGATGATCGCGCTAGGAAGATAGCAAGCAACATGTTGAGCAGTAATCTAACTTGAAGGTAATAGTGACATACCGATATCCGAATAGAATCTTCATGCAGACGCAGGGGATCACGCCCACCTGGTGCTGACGACACCCACCCAGGTCGATATCGCGGTCTCAACATGTAGCCTTTCTCTTGTAACCAAGGCTGAAGGTCTCGCCAGTAAGCCTCACCTGGAGATAGGTTGAGATCTCCTGGGTCATCGTCTCCAGAAGTGAGCCATTCACGAAAACCAGGAGTGATCTCTGGCTCAGGTCTGGGAGTTGAAACCATTGGTAAGGGGTCTCAATTCAATGAAGTGTCGACCTTGACGGATGGTCGCAGGGGGAGCAAAGACAAGGACGGAGGTCAAGTGTGGCGTCGTCCTTCCCGAAAACGGACGGTGTCAATCATTGTGGGTTCATGTGTACCGCTTGTGTGAAAAACAATTACGACACCGCTGTTTGCCGCAGGATGTGTAGATCCACGATACACCATCAGCTTTCGTCGCCAGGACCGTCCGATTCAACTCGGACAATGCAATGCCAACATTCCTTCAGTGATCGCCCATACTCTCATGTCCTTGTGCTAACGCGTAGAAATTTGCAAGTTCACTTATAACACATTCGTTTCCATGCCATTTCCGACCTGATCTTACCCACCTTCGGCTACACAAACTCTCAGCATCTCCTAGCATAAATAGCCCAGAATTTGAGCAGTCGGATAGACTTCACTATCAACCTCGACGTCTTTCAAACCAAACCAGTTCCCAGTATTCCTTATATCCATGGAGGCCGGCCCTGAAAGGACGTCGTCATTTTTCTCCACTCTTGCTACCTTCGTCCCCAACGTCTTTCTCGTCTCTATAGCCCCGGATTCGGTGCTTTACGAAGAAGCCAATCGCAGGCTTACATTGGTGGTATATACACTAGACAAGGAAAGGCATAAGATCTCTAAAGTAGACATGATACACCACAAGGCAGATTACAAAAGGTTGACTTCTTCATACGCGCTGTATGATACTATCGTCTCACACCTTTTTCTTTATACCTTAGAATGGATCAACAAGCAAGAACCATCGAAAGCCAGCTGATGGATGTCCCTGTCGCCGGACAGGCAAATGTTCAGCCAATTTCCAGGAAAGAACTTCGGCGATTGGTCGTAGACTTTTATAAAGATGTCGCAAGACTGCACAGAAAGGTTGAGGTAGGCCAGACGACTAAGGCACATCGTTGTTCCTAACCCTCTTCGTAGATGTCTTCAAGGGATGCGATTTTCAAAAGTCTTCCGTGCTACTCCGCAGAAGGTACATACCGTGTGGATATAATTATCATCTTTCTCATCATTATGGTGTACATAGCCCTTGTGATGGCGGAATCACAATCAGCGCCATCCCAACCATCTCAGTCTGGGGGGTCATCATCTGGTGCGGATGCGCAGAATGCACCCGAAGACACAGGGGAACAAATGGGTCTCCTGTTTACAGGTGCATTGGGTTCGCATATCACTACCAACGCTGGTACGCTACTTTCATTCTCAGGACTTGATACATGATCTGATGAGGCATTCAGCCTTACTTCTCAATACCCGAAATCTGACGGGTATGCACTACTCTCATCTGGTTCTTCTTTATGATCTGACGAAATTGTAGGAGAACATATCGTCAATGCAATGAGAACATGGGAAAATTTGAACAGACTGGATACCGTAGTGCGTGGCGAATCGGAAAATCCGCGTCAGTCGTAAAAGAAATGAATACATTCCTTTTTTGTAAATGGCGTCCTGTAGTGTTTTTCTTCATCTCCAGGCTGCTCCAAGGTTGTGTGTATATACAAGGAATAGTTGAGGACGGTTGATAATCAATGCTGAGTTGAAAATTGACTCGGACGATGCCGCCTAGTCTCTGGACTTTCCATTTGAGCGCTTGTCAGGCGTATTTCACAACAACGCTAGCTCCGTCTCGTTCGACTCGGAAGACACTTGTTCTCTTCAGGGCAGAAACGACACAGTGTGTGCTCCGGGGGAATATAGTGGCGCGACCAGACTCCTTGGTGGAATGTGTTCGTGGAATCACTTCGCGCCGGGAGCTCAAGAAGGAGCCTCTCGCTGGCAATCTCTTCGAATCCGTGCAGGATTTCGTGAGTTTGGCCGTTGTGAATCCCCTGATACAAGATTAAAGGTTTAAGTCAGTGAGAAGGAAATGTACGAGTGGAAAACGTGGATGGGTGATCCCCACTTCATCCTTCTGAATATCTGGCCTGTCGTGATGCAGTCAGAAAGAATCATTTCGCAGATTTGCTTCCTTCCGTGATCAAATATGATTGGATCCCGTCGAAGCGCATCTTGCGATGGAAACCTGAACCGTCTCTTAGTACCGTACTCTCCTTTGCCCTCAAGGATCCCAATTGTCGGTTACATATGTGAATTTTATGACTTGTATCTCAAATTGAGCTGGTACAATGAATTCTGGGAGTTGCAGAATGATTATGACAACAAGAGGTGAGCCATGTTCAGTTCAGCTGTTCCCAGTCTCGACTTATTGTGTACCTAGGGCCAATCTGGGTATCTCGGACCCATGACAGATTTCGTCCCGGTCATGTAAGTAGCTACAAAAATTACGGAGAGCCAATTCTGTGCGGCAGAGCTCAGATAGAACTGGTTACCATAGCTTTGGGATCGCCTTCCTAGATGCCAGAAGGTATCCAACAGTCCGGAAAGCGTGTTTGATGTCCTTCCATAACCCCAGGCCAAAAGCAAAAGCAGTTCGCTCTTCAAGGTACCTAAGCCTCGCTCTCAGTTTCCACCACTGCAAGCCTCGACAAATCTTCTCAAATCGGAGCACGACTTCATCCATTGTCGGACGCTTCTGAGGATCCTCCTGGACCATGTCGTTGACTAATTCTGTCAAGAATTCGGCGCCACTGGCAGTCTACTCGGACTCGTGTCAGCTTCGTTGCAAAAGCCTTGCGAAGGAATTGATTATACGAACGGCTAGAATCCGAGTTCGTATGACGTTACCCAGATAGTATACATCGGATGGAAATGGGTCGATGGGCCCTGTCGCGTTTGCTATCTCAGGGACACTCTTATCCCCACCACGAATAGGAAGCTCCAGAGGGGGTTTGTTGTTGGGGTCATACCTGCGTGATATACCAAAGTCGATCAGATAGTATTTGACCGGTATTTCTGTCCTAGTCCGGTGTTCGGCGAGCTCATCATATTGTAGATCCATGACGGGTTTTTGAGGATGGTATAGCTTTGGGAATAGCCGTGTTGCATCCATCATGATATTTAAGCGGCCACAATCACTAGATAATATCGCCTTTAGTTGAATCCTCGTCTTAGATGGGGCAAAAGATGCTCCTACCGATGTGCGACGTGGCATTGGTGCATAAATTGGAGACCCTTGAAAGGAGATTGAAGTTATCAGAGTCAGGGAAGGCCTCATTCAGCTCACCTCGAAGATTTGTCGAACGAATTCGACCAATTCGCCAATGGTCACAAGAGGAGGTGACTCCCATGAACGATACAGCGGCATCACAAGCAGTATGACGTCGGGGTCACTGGGTGGCTCCAGGATTTCGAGAAGGCGAGCACAGTGATTTCGAGGATGAGAAGCTACTGGTTCAGTCGAAAAGTACTTTTGAATATCGGCTTCGAATGGGTGTAGTGATCTCGAGACTTTCTTCAACATAACGATCTCTCCGGTGGCGATCTTGGTCGCGTCCAAGATTTGGGGAGTCTATGTGCAGTGAGAAGCAGTCTCTATACAACTATTCGAGATGATACGCACCTGTGGTACGACCGTATCTTCAAGGAAGGCGTGCGGATTAGTGTCTTCGTTCGCAGAGGGAGCCCACTCAGGACGATAACGCGGTCGTAGCATGTAACCCTTCTCTTCCAACCACATCTGATGGTCTCGCCAGAAAATTTCAAAATCCATGAGAGCCGTGTAGTAAGAAGGCCTGAAAGACATTATGTCCGAATCTGCATTGATAGGACCAGGGTTATTCTCCCCTAAGAGAATCGACATAAACAGAGTGTGGCGTTCGTTCAAATGAAGATGAAGATTAATGTACGAAGGATAACTTGACCAAATCAGATGGATGGGTTACAACTTGAGTCCCTGGAACGAAAAGGATAGATGCGCCACACCTGAGTGCTTCCAACTAGTACAACCACGGACACGGTCGGACAAAGGGCAACAGTGCCTTGGTGGAGGACAACGATTGCTTCGAACGGATTACGACATCATCAAGGGTCCAATTCGCTTGTGACCATCACGGACAAGAAGAGGAGGACTCACTGCGTGTCTCGAGTTGCCGTCTTCCGGCAGCGTAAGCATCTACTCCCAGTCAATATATGAGCCGCCTCAAAACAATGCAACCAGAACGTACCTTCGTTCGTGACTTCTTTTCTGTGTGATCAGTTTGACATGCTTCGATTGGTTGAGCCCTAATCAGGACTCTCTTCTTGATATCATCACTGAAACCGGATAGTCTAGCACGAACGTGTCAATTGGACCATGTCAAGTCCCTTTGTATTCTGCTCACTTTCGATAATCTTTTCAAATGTCAGACAGTACTCTGTGCCCCATAAATTGTCGATACTCCTTGAGGGTCCCATGGCCTTCTGCAAACACCGATCTCCTCGGCGCACAATGGAGCTGCCTGGAGAAAATAAGAGCTCGCTCGTTCCTCGCGTCTTCAACATGGCATCAACGTCGGGAATGAGATGATTGGGATCGTCGCCAATCGGAAGCAATGACGAGCCGGATACTGTATTCATTATCCTGAACGACATATTGTGGATCGAATTGCATGGCGAAGAAATTCTTCAAGCAGCTCCCCACAATCGCACGACCTAGGGGTGATACCGGTGATATTTAAGGGTTGTCTCGGAAGTTTGCGCTGAAAGACGCGGGCGATGCCGGGATAGTGGTGATGGGCGACCCGCGAGACATACAATCGCGGGCGATATCGGATACTGCCACACGAGCGAGCCGTAGAGACAGGGAGGGTCGTCTCCGCAAGTGTTGCGTTCACTTGAAGAGACATCAGTTCTGTTATTTCTTTATTGTCTCTTCGTACTTGTTCATAGTAATAACCTCACTCCTTCTGACACATCGCTAGGTAAATGCCATAAGTGTTGCGATCACTTAAGGAGACTGACACACTGTCCCTAGACGTCCGATTTCGTTAGGGTATTTTCCCCGCGTGATCCCTCTACTAAACGAGGTTGGTATCGCGCGCAGGGTTTCTTACCCATTTGCGCAAGTCTGACAGGAATACTGCGCTTAAACGGACGGCCCTTCTCGTACCCTTCGACTTATTTATAACCGAGGTCCCAAGGTACTATCACACGCGTAAACTCGGCACTGGCATTCAGTGGCTTTGGTGTCTGGTCTGGGAAAGAGTCTAATCGACGATTGAACAAGAAACAAGAACCCGTTTTGCGCTTTTACGTGCACTACACCGTCCATGATATCCAACCCCTCTTTCCCACAATGAGCACACCACCCCCAGACCTTCGTCGTGCAACCTCAGAGGAATTCCTAGCGTGGTTCAATGAGCCTGACCCAGAGCAAGGTTCAGGCAGACTCGACAGTCGGGAGATATTTTGGCGGGACCATCAAGTCTGGTTGCAAGAGAAGGGGTATATGTTGCGTCCGCGCTATCACCCTGGGTGGATACCTCCCCGCAAAGGTGACCCCCGAATCCTTCGTTTCGACGAGGACACTTTGCGTATTCAGGTGCAGTTTTCATGAACTGTGAATCTCTTAGGTATATAAGGCTCAACGCATTGTATCGAAAGGGTGCCAATTTTCTCGACGCAAGGAGGATATCAGACGGGGAATTCTTGATGCTGAAGAAGATTCAGAAATCGGTGCACCCGTATGAGGCGGAAATAGGCCTATTTTTCTCACAGGAACCCCTTGCTTCCCACCCGATGAACCACTGCATACCCATCTTCGATGTACTTGTACCTCCGGACGATCCGGACATCCAAATATTGGTCATGCCACTCCTAAGAAAAAATGGCGAACCAAGCATTGCAACTATCGGAGAGATGATGGAATTTCTAAGGCAACTTTTCGAGGTACGCCACTCCTTCTTCAGAAAGCAGACTTTTCCGAACTGGCATGATCAAACAGGGATTGCAATTCATGCATCAATGTCGTGTTGCCCACCGGTGCGCCGTGACATACCCTCGAGTCGACCAGGGATTGAAACGTATTTTCATAGCGATTGCATGAGCCTTAACATCATGATGGATCCTAGGGGATTATACCCAAATATGTATCACCCACTAAATAGGTATTTTGACGTCGGGAACAATCATCGAGCGAAACATTACACTCGAACCCTCAAACCTGTCAAGTATTACTTCATCGACTTTGGAATATCACGTAAGTTCGACCCTCAGGGTGGTCCACCTAGGGAGCTTCCTATCCTCGGAGGGGACAGAACTGCACCGGAGTTACAGAATTGTCGCGTTCCCATTGACCCATTCCCGACCGACATCTATTACTTGGGCAATTTCATACGGGAAGAAATTCTGAAGGTGACATTCTGTCTGGTCTGACAAATTTTCGGAGCAGTGTCTAATTTTTCCACAGAAAACACGGGGCACCGAATTTCTGCAACCTCTGGTTCAACAACTGGTGCAACCAGATCCATTCCAACGTCCAACAATTGATCAGGCTGTGGCCAGCTTCGAAGAGGTCTTTCACTCATTGCACTGGTGGAAGTTCAGAATGAGGGTTCAATATACCGCCGAAGATGAATATCTTGGACTTGGCGCATTCTTTACTGCCAAGCATTTCTTTCGCACTGTAAGGTACCTCATCACTTTAAGAAAGGCTGTCCCGACACCCCAGCGCCCCGGGTTGCTCAAATAATTGGACAATGTGTCCCGAATGCTAGTTGATGTCAGCCATTCTCGAAGACATCAAGAGACATCGGATAGGGTAGAGCTGGAAACTCCGATTTTCCCATTTCCTCGCACTGTAGTAGCAGATAATGGTTACCTGGTACCAGTTGAATCTTTTGTTCGCTCAGACGTTGATATACCCCTTCGTCTCGAATGATCCAGTGTCGCCGTAGCGCTCGCGAGTTCCGGTTCGCATCACGGAGGCGAAAACTAATCAGGACCCGAATGACGTATTGCAACCGAATGAACAACAATAACCACCATATGCCATCTCCACGAAGAAGTTTGGACCTTCGTCCCTGTTCATCTTTGTGCAGGGGCTAGGACATGCTGCCAGTGTCACCTCGTGCGTGGATCAGTTATCTGTCCCATCATCATTTCTAGCGACGAAATCACCCAAATTGTGGCGGCACCGTTGCCCACTTTCTTCTGAATCCGTCTCTGCTTCATCCCGTCGCTACTTATGACCACCTCCCGCCCTCCTGCTTCGCGAAGTATCCATGCTGAAGGTCACAAAGGATTGTTGAGCAATCGTGTCCTCCAGCCCCTCGAGTACTGGTGGCGAGACCACCAGAAGTGGCTGGAAGACAGAGGATATATGCTTCGCCCACGATACCGCGAAGGGTGGACTCCGTCCTGGGGAGAAGGAGAAGACTGGTTTTTTCGCAACGAGGATTCTGTCTTTATCATGGTATGCGACCCTCGATTTCGCGCATGTCCCTATTTGAGTAATTATTTCCCAGAGAGAGCATATCCTCGACGCCACGAGGATATCTGATGGCGAGATGGTAGTCCTCAAACGTATCGACACATCTGTCCATCCGCACGAACTGGAAATTACACAATATTTCTCTACTGAACCCATAGCGTCTCACCCTCGCAATCATTGCGTTCCTCTCTATGAAGCGTTCATGGTGCCCGACCAACCAAACTATGTAATTCTCGTCACACCACTGTTGACTGAATCGAACTATCCAAAGATGCTGACTATTGGGGAGGCTGTTGAGTTTTTTCGACAGATATTTGAGGCTCGTTGTCATATTCATTTCTCCATAGTATGTGCTGATTTGAATTCAACAGGGCCTTCAATTCATTCATCAGTCTCATGTAGCGCACCGGTAAGGCGTTCATTTAGCTAATAGGTCCTCTGTTCACTCGTTATCCTCAGTGACTGCATGTATCTCAATATCATGATGGATCCCAAAGGCATATTTCCAGATATGTTTCATCCGGTGATATACATTCGTACTCCAGACTATAGGAAGGAGGTCCGCTATCGCAGCCGGACTGCAGTTCCTGTCAAGTACTACTTCATCGACTTTGGAATCTCTCGCAAATACGATGCCAATGGCGGCCCTCCACTTGAACTTCCTATCAGCGGGGGTGACAGGAGTGTTCCCGAGTTTCAAGGAGAAGGATCATATGAACCAGTAAATCCGTTCCCAACAGACATATACTACCTTGGAAACATGATTCGACTCCACTCTCTCCAGGTGAGCCTCTTAATCCTCGACGTTGTATCCACCCATCTTCATATCTATGCTCTAGATGACGCAATCCCTCGATTTCATGGAACCGCTTGTGGCAGATATGACTCAGAACGACCCATCCAAGCGTCCATCAATAGACGAAGTTGTAAAGCGTTTCCGTGAAATGCAGCGGACCATGAGTCAGCTTAAACTTCGGTCAAGAATCAAGTATCATGACGAGGGGGGACCTGTCTCATTGGCGTATCTCAATGTCAAGCATCTCTTTCGAACTCTTGCCCACTTACTCTTGTTCCGAAGTGCTACTCCTACGCCTGATGTCTGAGTGTGCACAATCTCTACTGTACTGTGCTGGCTTCCGTATCAGTTTTTTCATCGGAAATCCTCACGATTATTTAGGACAATAGAATATTTGTAGACCCTTTGGCAAGATAAAAATACAACGGCAAGTGGTTTCAGTATAGCATTGGAAAATATGATTATAATAAGAAGAGACCCACGGAGTTGCAAAACCAGATTTAGGTGAAACGTCGGTTGTGTTCTAATAGTACAAATAGCACTTCCACATTGGGAAGGCAACGTTAGGCGAGAAGCTAAGCGATTGGCGCTCAGGGCTGGAGGAGCTGCGGGTATGGGTGGCGTTGGGGCCCTTGGCCCGTCTCAACCGTGACAGTCAACCGTGTCTCCAGCTAACGAATCATGTCCGAATCGCACAGTCTTTCGAGTATACAAGGCGTTCAGCAAGGGTTTCCTCTATCCAGGGAGTCTCTGTCGAGATGGGAATACGAGATAAATTATGTAGGTCATCCTGAGCCCGATTTTCTGCGATGCCAACTTCTTTTGTACTTAGGCAAGGGAGGTTACAAGATCCAAGCACCCATCTGCTCAACTCTCGAGAGCCAGCGCATGGTTGAAGCTTTTTAAAGCTCTTCAAGGCTACGACGTTACCAAGATAGGGCACTACAAGGAAGATGTTGACACTCTCCTTGTTTTCGTGAGTCATTTCTCTGAACAAACTTCATTGGACCCATGTACTGACTCCACATAGGCGGGATTATTCTCTGCCGTCCTTGCGGCTTTCAGTATCGAATCGTATAAGCTTCTGCAACCCGACGCTGGACAGGTCTCGATCCAGCTCTTATCTCAAATATCTCTCCAGCTCAATGCCTTTTCCGTCAATGCATCATCCGCCACCTCGTCATACCAATCCACCATTCCCACCCAGCTCTCAGAGTTCAAACCATCTGCCGCAGTGGTTGTTCTCAATATACTATGGTTTATCGCCCTTATTTTCTGCCTCATGACGGCATCTCTCGGGATGTTGGTCAAGCAATGGTTCCGCGAGTACTTCTCTAACGACAGCACTCCCGAGGCCTCTCTCCGGATTCGATACAATAGACATCGGAGTCTTGAGCGGTGGTATGTTTTTGTCATCGCGGGAGGGCTACCATCGCTGCTCCAACTCGCATTGGCACTGTTCTACATCGGTCTTTGCATATTTGCATTCCAATTTCACTACTCGCTATTCTGTGGCGTATTGCCTGTAGTGGCGATATGGTTTGCATATTATGCATTCGTGCTCACTGCGCCCCTTTTTTCCTCACGATGCCCATACAAATCACCCTCATTGACATCCATCACCCAGTCTCTCCGGCGCTATATCCATCATTTGCGCGAGTCTTTCCACCTCAGCCGTCTCGACAAACCCTGGTCGTTCCTGGATCCTGGACCTTTGGTAGACGAGAGTCGAATTCGGATCAGTACTGAACAGGACGAGGCCATCTGGACAGAGGCGGATTCACTTTTCTTCGATGACAAGTTGGTCGAAGAGACGGCTCATGTATGCCTCGCGAGTCTCGAGGGACCAGCGTTAGTACGCTGCGCTCAGGGGGTCGTTCAAAGGCGCCAGCACAATGCTGAACCTGCCGACCTGTCAAACTTTGGGCAGGATTCCGTGAGCCTTGCCCTGGTCAATGCTTTGATTCGGGAGTTGAGGGTACAGGTTGTTCAGAGTGGTCGTGTGGAGTGGAAACCATGGATGGGAGAGGCTTACGGTTTCATGTTGGACACCTGGACCTATTGCAGCAGCGACATTGGGAGAAACTATCTGGCAGATTTCCTGATCGCGACATTAAAGCAGGATTGGCCACTCTCCGAGTACATCCTGCGGTGGAAACCACAACATTCCCTTCATGTCCTTTCGTTTGCACTCAATGATCGCAACGATAGATTGAGTGAGTTTTACTCAATCCAACAAGAAAACTCGGGACTGACACGTAAACAGAAAATCACCCAGACTTTGACCTTTTCTACCTCCTCAAACAGGTGTTACGCTCAGTCCGATTACTCCTCACTCTTGGACCGTTGCCGTGTCATGGATTTAACCAGGTCCCAGTGGAACCACCTCCATCCTACTCATGTATCGTTGGAACCCTTTTTGCTTGTCTCAATGCCACCCAAGTACGATCTCGCATGCGAATGGAGGCTGCTCGTAATCAAACTCAGCAATTTACTGACGAAGTGGTACAACTGATTGACGATCACATCGAAATGGCACTCCGATGGGTACCAGGAACTGGATCGAATTCCGGGCAGGATCTACGCCCCGATGAAGACTGGGGCGTCCCGATATCGATGCTTCGCAAAATCACAAATGACGTGAAAGGGATCACTTATGTGAACTTTCCAAGGCGAACATGGATGGACGACCTGAAGAAATTGCAGTCGAACTTTCAAGCGAACAAGTAGTTCTTATGGATAGGACAAACGCTATCATCAATGCCGTTCATAGAGGACGTTGAGTTTGATGTCAACCTGGTCGAAGACTTGCCTTATCTAGTGCGGCCTTGTTGCATAGATGGTGTTGTTGTAGCAATCAGAGGTACTTCGTCATGATATTAATCAGCATTAGCCCATCATAACTCTACAAGAAAAGGCCACGAATGTTCAGATAATCAAGCACGCTACTCGGGAACAGGTATTGCTTTCCGACGCAAGAGTATGTCTCCGATTGTATAGAAAATGTGAGAAACGTCTCGAAGCGTTCGTACACCAAATACTTCGTCTTCAGCCTTTAAAACTATGCGTGATCTCAACTTCCACCATCCTAGAGAACGACGAATTTCTTCAAATCTGGTGACGACATCATCTATCGTGGGGCGTTTTGATGGATCGTCTTGGACCATCTCATTCATGAGCGGAATCATGAATTCTGCACCATAGGTATCCTGGAGTATTCGTGTTTTCACGGTCAGACATTCGATGAAGGGTTTTATGAAAACTTATTACCCTAAGTATATCTTCTCGGATCATGTTTCCCAGATAGTAGACGTCTGTAGGAAACGGATTGAGTGGTCCGGTACAATCCTGCATCTCGGGGACACTCTTATCACCACCTCGGATAGGAAGTGCGCTCGGGTTCTTGTCATCAGGACTGAATTTGACAGATATCCCGAAGTCGATCAAGAAGTACTTGACAGGTGTTTTGGTTCTGGAACCCTGCTTGGCGTGCCTCTTGTTTGTCGGATCCATACGTGTGGCCTGAGGGTGGAACGACTCGGGATAAATCCGCGATGGGTCCATCATAATGTTCATTGAATTGCAGTCACTGAAGATAGTTGGAATGAGTAGATGATGCGGTCCGGAAGGAGAAATCCCGTATTCACCGATGAGCGATGTGGCATTGGTGCATAAATTGAATGCCCTGAACAACGTTTGAATACTACAGAGACAATGAAGCAAAAGCAATTGACGTGACTCACTTCGAATATCTGCCTGAAATACTCAACCATTTCCCCTACGGTTTGAAAGAACGGCTCACCGAACGGCCGAAGAAGAGGTATAACAATTAACGAAATGCTGGGGTCGTCCGGAGGCTCCAGGACATCCAGTAGAGGCACGCAATGGTTTTTGGGATGCGAGGCAAGTGGTTCAGTTGATAAGAACCGGTGAATCTCGACCTCATATGGATGCCGCTCTTTGATTATCTTCTTTAGCATGACGACTTTTCCGGTCGACATTACCGTTGCATCCATAATTTGGGAGAACTGCGTCAAGGTGAGATGGGCGATTGAGTAAATGTATAGCGCAGAGTACTCACTGTCAGGTTAATAGAGTCCTCATTCTTCGAGAATATATCTGGAGTATCTCCAGATGACGGAACCCAGTTGGGATGATATCTGGGTCGTAGCATGTACCCTTTCTCTTGTAACCATACCTGTCTGTCGCGCCACCAGAGCTCAAGTGGTAGAAGTTTCAGAGAAGCATGATTTTGGAGGTGTATCCCGTCAAACCCCTCCTGAGAGACTGCCTCTGACCGCGCCATTGAGATTTGTGAGGGAGGGGGAATTGACAAGCTAGGGGATCATTGCGCCACAGTTGGCTTTGCCCGTCGAGGGAACAAAGCGCACACGAGGTTACGTACTATTACGTCCTTCGAGTAGCGCTTGTGTGTATCTCGTGTGGGTTTGTGTACGCTTATGGGTGGCAAAAACAATGCCATGGTCAATATCGTCCCGTTGTTGCCTGGGAACCATTCGGTGGTGTCAAACCAAATCCAGAGCAATGATGCCCAAACAACCACCAAGTTCTATAAAACTGATTACAATCGCGAATCTGTGGCACCTCACAATTCCCTTGTTCTTGTCGACCGTATCTCAGGTTGCTACTACGATTCCCCCGTCAGCATTCGAACTCATTGTCTCAATCCTCAGAGCACCACTCGTACACCGGCATGTTGTCAGGACCCTCCAGAGTAACTATATACCACTCTGACAGCGACAGAACCCCCCGATATGTCATATTCTCACACAAAAGTGCTAAGCTGGTCAAACAGAGCGAGGCTGCGCTGAGCAGATCCCTTAAAACGTTGGAGGATAATGAGAAGGCGCTAAGGGCGGAGACGCCTGAAGAATACCGCGATCTCCTCATAAAACACAATGGGTCAGTGCTCCGATTTCCCCCCTTGAGATAGGTCTGAACGTCTGATATGTTCAAATTTTTGGCAGCCTGACTATCGTGTTGAGGGGTACGGAGGAGCTTCTGCTCCAACTCGCGAACTGCAAGAAATGGAACATAGTCAAGTATAGGGGAATACGAAAAGAAGTCATCGCAAGATCCATTGATCTTTTCTTAGCTTCCCTCCATTTCGAGAGCATCACACAGGTCAGACTGGATGTCTTCAGTGGCATGATTCACTGATGATCTCTTTATGTAGAGAACGTCTGATTCTGCCGTATCTAGTGCCCTTCGCAGGCGAGAATCAATGGAAAGCGAGGGTACGAATGGGACCGAATGTGGAACCCCTTCAAGTTCGGCCGGGTCCTCATCTCACACTACGACAGACAAGGGGAAAGAGAAGGCGCTAGATCAACTACCGGATCCCTCGTATGGGCTCCCACCGCCCTACGACGGAGGCCCTGAACCCTCGACCTCTGGCACAAACTCCGTTTCTGCACAATCAAATGCCCCCGTGGTAATTTATGCCTCATGGGGAGATAATCTTCCATCAGATTGGAGGGCAAATCCGAATTCTCACGGAGAGAAAGAAGACGAGGAGTCAAGTGATTTCGGAGGTGAGATGTCACGGTTTTCTGACTGGAAGAACATCATAAAGCGGGTTGGGGTTGCAGATATCGACCAAATTTATGGTACTACCTTCAACACGGATGGTATCTCTAGTAAGTCCTCAGATCCGACTCAATTGTTTGACGATGCGATGACCACTTCCTGATCTCTTCAGTTGAAGAAGCTTTCTCTGAGAGTAGTAGTTGGGCAATCCTCAGTTCTATCCGTGACATCTTCAGACCTAGTGATCGCTTGTGATACCATCGTACAGTAGTCCTTCAGATTTGTCTGTCCCCCATAAACGTTGTGTCCTATTACCTGCGATGAAATCAAATGCTCTGAAAGGTCAATTGCGCTGGCACATTGCCGTGGGTATCACAATGCTCAGAATGAAGGCCTGGCAGTTTATCTCAAAGTCTTAACGATGACATCGAATGTGGGTCGCCTTGTCACCCGCCAAAGGCACTGGAGTCTTAAAGCGGCAGACAATTGATGAGGCTGTGGTTAGCTTTGACGAGATGCGTCCCTCTTTACATTGTTGACAAATTCGAGCGACATTAGAGTGATGAAATGGAAACATTTAGCCTCAGGCCATTCCTTCGCCTGAGTACCCTTGTTTCTGTGTTGAGACGATCGTAGCTAACAATTGTCCTTACCAGCCGTATCAATCAACATCGTATACTGCTCCATCTCGACTGAATATGATAGGCTCGTAGACACGAGCTCGCTGAATGCGGTGTAATTTCAGTCTCTTTTGTGGAATGCCGGTTGCTTCACTACAGATGTCAAGTTGAACGTTATTGTTGTACAACAGGACTACTCGCAACGCTCGGACCAAACATATGGGCTGATGTTTGAATAATTGAAAGGGAAGTACGACCCTGCAACGAAATGGGTCAGTACTCAATTGATACCTCTGTAGAATGTTATCAGACGACGTAATGAATACACCTCAGTTTCCACGCTTTATGTCCACCCATAATTGAATTCGACCCCTTGGGACGCTCGGTTACGTACGCCCCTGGAGGCAAAGAGGTCCACTGGCAAATTGAATACAGCTTCTGAGAGTATCTCGGACGATGATACCCCGCATTACAAGTACATCCATTGTTCTGCATTCTCGGTTTGAACTCATCACTCTCCTTGTTCAGGATTAGACTGAGGGCGAGAGCCATCCGTCTGTCTACTACGCTTCTTCCCTATCTGATGGTGACCGCTGTCTACGGCACGGGCTTTCTTCTACGATACAAGAGCAATCAGGGACGGTCGCAACGAAGGAGTCTTCGTGGGCGTCAGCTCGCTGCTGAATGATACGGTCGGTGACACCGCCTGCTGAGAATGGGGACCTGTTGTAGTCGAAACCGGGGCGACTTCTGAGGGGATGACAGGAGATTCGTGGCGAGAATCCTTGCGACTGAGCTGCGAGATATGATGGGAAAGGCGGGATTGTCCCTCAGAGTCGAATTCGTCGTAAGTTTCTTCGCCAATTAGTTCTATCCGGGGAAGGGAATGAGTTGAAGACAAAGACGAGAATTCATACACACTGGAGAGTGGAGACTTACAAACGCAAGGATCAATATTCGGACCAACCATTACCATGTTGGTGCCTATGGCAAGCCCATTCCGGGTGCAGGCGGGTTGTGAATCGGTGCAGAGGACACCAAAAGCTTGCATTACACTAGTACACATACATCACAATCAGAGCTGTGCTAATAACCACGCTCACGATTTTACCAAGAACTCGACCGGAAATGACGGGAAGAGCTTCGCAATCGTGTTGGCAAGTAGCAGCGTGACCAAGAGTATGTGCCCATTTTTGCGGATGGGTTGGATGAACTTGGATCTTCTTTGCGTAAGCCTTCTGCTTCCCGAGAGTGTAGTTAGTGCATCAGAAATGTTTAACGACGCGTCCAACTGACGGGGTCCCGCTGATGCTTAATACATGGAGTTGATGTAAATAAAAATGTTTGAGTCGTGCGTTGAACTCGGTATACAGTATACGAGATTATACGACTAGTGACAGATGTGATAGCGATTCGAGTCCGAAAATACGCGCAACTCAACTCCGCGCGTGGCTTTTTTGTTTCAAGGACGCTTACATAAGCGATTCAGGGCCCCGGCCGTGCCATTCCGGGGCCGCTGGCAGCCTGAGTGGAAGTTGTTCCTTTTCGAAACCCTTACAGAACGATTCCCTTGTACTCTCCTCAAGTTCATCTATCCTTTACATAATGTATCCCAAAGTCCCTCGTGTTGTGAACAATTCGCTGTGGCAGGTCGGTGGCGTCTGGAGGGTTGCATGATGCTCTTTTGAGAGGGGCCCACTCAACTAAGCGCCCGTCTTTACCCAGTGCCCACCCTCCCGTCTCAGGCTCACATTTCGCTCGCTCTGACTCAGACTCATTCCACCACATCTTCAGTTTCAACACCTAGTGGCAGAATTCTATGACTTCTACATCTACTCCGCATACCCCAGGCATCATTTGGGCCTTCAAAGTAACAAAATCGACATTTCTGAGGTTAGAGAGTGATGTTAACTTTGCAAGTCGCTGTTGATTATCTCGGGACTCTACCTAATCTCCTGCTACGCTCCAGGGAAAGAAGAAAACTCGCACCCTACATCCAGACTCTGCTCGTTTAGAGAACCCGCGAGCTTGGTCAATCCTCACACAGACACTGCAAAGTTTCGACGAGACAAAAATCGGGAGCTACAAGGAGGATATTGACACTTTACTCGTCTTTGTAGGTCCTACAGTATCTATCACTGTCTCATGTACTGTGTAGGAATTTATCTTGACCCTGATAGGCTGGTCTTTTCTCCGCAGTTCTGGCGGCATTTATCATCGAGTCGTACAAACTTCTTCAGCCAGACGTTGGGCAATTATCCATCGTGCTGCTATCCCAGATTTCACAGCAATTGAACAGCTTCTCTGTCAATTCATCATCCGTCACCTCATCTTACCAGGCATTCATACCCGAACAGGCGTTGCCAACTTTCAAACCCTCCTTGTCTATCTTCTTCGTAAACCTCCTTTGGTTCATCGCTCTCATCCTCTGCCTCGTGACCGCCTCGCTCGGCATGTTGGTGAAGCAATGGCTTCAGGAGTATCTCTCATACGAAAGCACATCGCCACAGGCTCGTGCGAGGATACGCTATAGCAGGTTCAACAACCTCGAGAGTTGGGGAGTTTTCAGCATCGCTGGCGCTCTTCCTGCATTTCTTCAGCTTGCACTCACATGCTTTCTAGTTGCGCTTTGCCTCTTTGTCTATCATTTTCATTTTGGTCTCTTTTGTTGCATCACCGCCGCTGTCGTGACGTGGTTCGCATTTTACGCTTTCCTTATTGTGGCGCCCTTGTTTTCATCGAGGTGTCCTTACAAGTCTCCCTCCCTCAAATCAACCACCAAGTCGATTCGTCGTACGATCCATCGTCTCCTTCGGAGGGCCATTCAAGCCAGCCGACCGTGGATCCAGGCTCTCGTCTCCTTGGAATTCGGAGCGCTCCACGATGAAACCGATATTCGCATCCAGTACGAACACGATGAGGAAATATGGACACAAGCTGACGAACTATTCTCCGATGACCGGCTTGTGAAAGATACCATTCATCTGTGTCTGACAGAAGTCGACGGAAAATCTGTGGTCAGTTGCGTTCAAGGGATTGTCGAGCGCCGGAAGCCCAAGCCCGAACCGGCGAACCTAATCGAATTTGGGCAGGACTCAATCGCCTTGACGTTGATCAGTACTCTCATGCGAGAAATGAGGAAGCAAGTTTTGGAGACGGAATCCCTGACCTGGGAGCCTTGGATGGGCGACGCGTACATTCTCCTTCTAGAGAGTTGGCCGCACTGCAGTGACGAGATCGGGAAGAACCACATCGCGGATTTCGTACTCGCCATCATCAGGCAGGATTGGTCCATATCGGAGCATATCCTCAGGTGGAATCCTCCCGTCTCTCTCTCTGTGCTCTCCTTCGCTTTGATGAATAGAAACCAGAGACTCTGTGAGTACATCGAATTACCGCGTGGAACTATCTATTGATCCACACAAGCTGCTTTTCCTGAAGCGGGGGTTTTGAGCCTACTCAAGAATGTTCTCCGGTCTACCCATAGCCTGCTATCTCTGGGACCTTTAACATCGACGGTCCCCACTGGAGACCCATCAGGACCTCTGTTCCACCTTGGCGCGTTTCTCCAGACTCTTTTTGCTTGCTTTGGCAACGAAAAGATTATCCGGACTATCAAAGGTCGCCAACAGGTTGACCAACTCTATCTGAATGTCGAAGAACAAATTGACGACGTTCTCAGAAAGGGTGAACATTACGTTCAGCGTGACGACCTCTTCCAACAATGGGTGGAGACACAGGATGAAGATTGGCATTCCGTCTTGGAGTCGTCCACCAAATTCGCCAAGAATCTCAAATCGCTTTCATCCACCGTCAAGGTGAGGCAGTCTCTGGAAAACGACTTGAAAAAACTGCAAGAAGGTTACGAGAAAAGGCGGTGAGTTTGTCTGTGGTATCTATAGACGCTCTCGTTCGCCGCTCAACGTCTCAAATGTAGCTCTTTGGTTCGCGCACCGTAAAGTGCGCTTTCTTTGTTTCCGTGTCTTGTCAATCCTTGGCTCGGATTAGGTTGTGAAGGTTTGAAATACCTGATCGTGCATAGTAGAATCTCGCAGAAAGTCCATGTAGCATTCCGGAAATTGTAATCACAGTAGGCTATACTACACAAGACGTGAAGAGGAGAGCCAAATAAATTAGTGGTCGTTACAAGCGCAGCTTCTGCAGAAGTTCCTCCCATGCAGTGTGAGTGGCAAAACATTCGTGAGCTGTAGCTAGATGTGAGGATGGCCCATGTGGATGATTCAACAGACTTAACTGGACAGGCCATCGGTATCTACTTCCACATTTATTACTGGCACTGATATGATTCGTCAGGATGGAGAACCAGCATGTTTTCGGAGAGGGGAAAGCTTACACCCATCATCGCAAGGTTCCATCTGACTGTCTGATACACGGTTACCCTGTGAGCTACCTGCCCCGGTCGATTCTGGGAGTGTCCCTGCACCGGCCTCAGTTCCAGCTAGAACTTCGTCAGGTTCTGGCAATATGCTTGAGCCGAGAATATAATAAGTATCGGAATCTTCATTAATTGAAGAGCGTTCCTGTAAATGAAGGGTGAGTGCCAACTCTTGATAGTAAGGGGAATATACTACTATGCCCGACTGCTCGAGATCTTCTTTGGTGGGAACGGCTTTCATAAATGAGCTTCTTGAGGTAGACTTGATGCGGATAACCTAAGTCAGCCTACCCAATCTAGTGGTGATCGTTTCAACCCATACCTTGACTCTGTCTTCAAACCATTCCGCCCCGCGCGCGTATAGTACAACTTTGTCTCTCAGGTCTTTTCTACCCCAACTCTTTTGGGCAATACCAAGGAGTAACTTTCGTCGACTTTCTTCTATCCTGCTCTATCAATTATGGGGGAGTTCACTGAAGCGATGTAATGATGGCTCACGATGCATAGTCCTGGCCCAAATCAGTCTGTATTGCAGGAGGGATGAAGGTAATGTATTTGAACATGGTGTCTACACCTCTCTGAAGACATTCGTCTCCATGACGTATGAGTCCCGTGTTCCGAGAGAAGACGACTTTAATGTATTTCAACCTCTTCACATCTTCAATAGGTGGTGGATCAACTCGAGTCTGAGTCTGAGGGAGCGTAAAGGTCGAGCCGGGAAGTGGTTGTGACATAGGTAGTGATCGAGGTCTCCGAGATACTTCAACTTGAGGTTCTGCTACGAGCAGATCGGTTCGCAATATATAGAGCACGTACGGACAAATCCGACACCTTGATATCTCGCATCCAGGGACCTTGGTAACGGCACTGAAGGGATTGAATACTTTACGTCAGAGGCAAAGACAAGAGACACATGCCGCCATCGTTGTCCGGGTAAACTCCACAGTGCTATTCTTTTTAGGCGCCAAGCAACTGTGGCGTCGACTGATGGACGGCAAACTTGGACCCACAAGTCAAGCCTCTGTTGACAAACGTTCCCTCCCCTTCCCCCCTTTGTCCTCCCATATCAGCGACCTCAGTGGACCCAAGCTCTGACATATCCTTTCGTAACTCAAATGGCGCATTTTGACCTCGAAAGGACGCCATCCCAACAGTTCCGGGATTTCTTGAACCCCCGTGAAAGGATCACGACAAATGCACTCGACCATCGGGAGATCTTCTGGCGTGATCACCAGGAATGGTTGCAAGAGAAAGGTTATATGCTTCGTCCACGCTACCATCCTGACTGGGTCTCATCTGCTGGTGATATGTTCGACCCATTGTATGAGTTCGAAGATTCAGTTCGAATAAGGGTGAGTAATCTCAACACGGAGATTCGACTACACCTCAAGGTTTGATGGTTCAGGAAGGGACGTTTATGGATGCAAGAAGAATATCTGATGGGGAGTTCTTGTGGTTGAAGAAGGTTTCGAAGTCAATGCATCCATATGAGGTCGAAATTGCATGTTTCTTTTCCAAAGAGCCACTTGCGTCACATCCAAAAAATCATTGTGTCCCGATATTCGATGTGCTCGAGCCTCCGGACTCTCCAGATATCAGCATTCTCGTGATGCCTTTACTTCGAGCGACCCATGATCCCCCCTGCGAAACGATCGGGGAGATCGTAGAATATCTCAGGCAAATATTTGAGGTGAGAGTCTACTCGCAAACTCGAAACATTCTCATTCTTACGCGCTGATATCTGCTGTTCAAGGGGCTTCAATTTCTTCATCAGTGCAATGTTGCTCATCGGTAGGTGCTGCCTCGTTCAGTTTGACGTGGCGCTGAAAGCATTTCTGCCAGGGACTGCATGAGCGCAAACATAATGATGGATCCGAGAGGAATGTTTCCAAAGATGTTCCATCCACAAATACCTGAACGGAACTCTGATTTCAAAGGTCGGGCAAAGCACACAACCCGAACCTCCAATCCGGTCAAGTACTACTTCATTGACTTCGGAATATCTCGGAAATTCAACCCAGAGGATGGGCCTCCGCGAGAACTACCGATTATCGGCGGAGACAAGACTGCACCCGAGCTACAACATTGCAATGACCCTGTGGATCCGTTCCCGACTGATATTTATTACTTGGGGAATATCATCCGTCGAAAGATTCTCGATGTATGTCCCCACTCCTATATTACGGGTCGGTACTGATCGTCGTCCACCTTCTCAGCCTACGAATGGTGCGGAGTTTTTGAAGCCTCTGATGGAAGACATGGTCCAACCAGATGTCTCAAAGAGGCCGACAATCGACGAGGTTGTGGCTCGGTTTGATGAGCTGTGGCGTTCTTTGCATTGGTGGCAACTCCGAGCGAGACTACAGTTCAAAGACGAAACGGACACATTTGGTGTCAGACCCGTTCTCAGGATGATACATTTTTTTCGCACTTTGGGACACATTCTTCTGTTCCGGAATGCCATTCCCTCGCCCAAGTGTCAATCCGTGTTGAGATGATCACTGTTCACAACTGTCTTTACTAGTGGTGTTCATGAGTACCAATGGGCATGGTATCTTGCTTGATCTATCAGTTGGCTAAGCCGGACTTACAAACCCGACGTCCCAATCTGACAATACAACCTTGACGACGGTCCTGCTTCCGCTTCTCAAAAACACTGGAGGTTATATTCCCAAGTCGAATGCTATTGTTGCACTTTTCGCAATTCCCTACGTACAATAAGACTGGTTACGATATTAATACACCTTATCCCAAGATGGTGAACGTTGGTGACTTGGCAACGTACAGTGAAACAGATTGAGCGACACATCATGGCAAGTCTTAACCCCATCCGCTCGTTTGTGATCGATATACCTTCAGCTTGCTAAAAGTTCCGGTACCCTTCAGGACAATAGGGTTTCTGCTTGTATGGTTTCAAGATTGAATTCCGCTGCCAAATAAGCAGGGGTCGTCGATGACAAATGTGGAGGAATTGCTATAGCTGTTGGAATGGAATGGATCGCCATTCAATTGTTGCTTTGATCGTAGCGTGGTACAGGGCGACTGAACAAAACCTGCCCATTTTCCACACCCTCCACATTCACTCGTGGGTACCTCGAGCTTCATTACGTACGTTAATAATGGATTCGGAGTGGCCCGAGGCGAAAACAGCTTTGATAACATTGTATGGCAAGATCAACATCATGGGCTAGAAGTACAAACTTTGTTCTATATTCTCGGCCTCAATCGTCACTGTTTAGGATCCTTGTTCAGGATTAGGATCATGCCGAGTGCCATCCTTCTGTTTACTGCGCTTCCTCCCTATCTGATGGTGACCGCTATCTACGGCGCGGGCTTTCTTCTGTGAGACAAGAGCACTCAGGGACGGACGCAGTGAAGCGGTCTTCGAGGGCGGGGGTTCGTTGCTGAATGACAGGGTCGGTGACACCGCTTGCTGAATGCGGGGACTTGTCGCAGTAGGAACGGGGGCCGTTTCTGAAGGGATAATAGGAGATTCGTGGCGAGAACCTTTGCGTTTGGGTTGAGAGACGTAATGGGAAAGGCGGGATTGGCCCTCAGAGTCAAATTCGTCGTATATCTCTTCGCCAATTAGTTCTACGGGAGATGGCATGTGAGTCAAACCAAGGCACGCCGTTCACAGCGACAGACTCACCCTCTAAGACGTCTTCTAGTGTGATTATTCCCAAGGGCATCACGGCCGGTTCAAAACTTTGTAGAAACTACATCCGACTTCTGGTCAGACAGGAATATGGAATAGAAAGGTAGACCATACGTCTCGCGCCCCATCTTTCGACAAGACAGCGTCATCGGGCATGCTCTGTTCCCTTCCAACTCCCAAGACCTTCGTAGACCATGTCGCAGGCGTTACTTCCGACTTCGGAGGCTCTTCAGAAGTGTCCTGTTTCTTCTCTTCACCTGTCCCGTCCTTCCCAGCGCCTTCCCCCTTCTCCAAATCATCGCCCGACTTCTTCTTACTGCTCTTCTTACTCCTGCCCCATCTTCGCTTACGCTTCTTTTTACCTTCTCCCGATGCGCCATCTCCGATAGTAGTGGGGTCCTCTGCTTCGCTTTCCGAATTCAAACTCGAGTCTGATTCGCCGCTACTGCTAGCATCGCTATCTGCCATCCCAACTCGGGCTTTCAAACGGTGAGTAAGACCTTGCTTAACCTCCTTCTTGACGGACAACGCCTTCTCTTTGCTCAACCGACTGACAAGGGCAATATGGCTTCTTCCTTCCTGGAACTTGTCAAGGATGTGGAGAAGTGGCTCATTCTGGGGGACCGAGAAAACCTTGTTGAGCTCCAGGGTTCGAAGTGGAGTACCCTCTTCAGAATGGAACAATTAATACCCTAAATGGTCATAATTGGAGATGAAAGATGAGTCACCTTTGGGATCAAGCATGAGGCACTGAGGTATGACGAAATTCATTAGTGACGAAAAACACATGACCGACGCGCTCTCTTACTTGTTTGACCATCAGGACCCCAATAATCTTCTTCCCAGTCTTCGTCCCATCAGTCACTCCAGATCCCGAGCCACCAAGGATAGGAACTTCAACTTCCTCATACACGGGAACTCGTGAATGTCCCGTGTCGGCGATCTTCTTCATAGTGTCATAATCCAGGATGGCGTCACTTCGGAGCATGAAAACATCGTCAAGAGGTGTCATAGCTTGACGAGCAACCTGGAGCAAGCGATGATGGTAAGATCAGCACCTCGAGGAAAGCCCCAGATTGCCTCACCTTTTCTTGCAGGTCCAGAGTCGCACCAATGATCGTGACAGTGTCGGACTTTAAATCCCCTCCCAATAGACCAGCGTCAGAGTGCAGATTGATTAGTTCCTTGAGCTCTGAATTCAAATTGTCTGGTCAGAACAAGCGCGGGCCATAGGTATGAAGCGTAGGACAGACACTCACCAGCTCGGCGGTACATGATCCCGTGGTGCGGGCCTAACATGAATTCCAATAACTTTGCGACGGGCCAAGAGATGATGCCCTGGTATGCAGGTGAGACCCACACGAGAATACATGCACGCTGGAGACTCACCAATGCCAAAATCAATACTCGAACCAACCACGCCATGTTGGCGCCTATGGCGAGCCCATACCGAGTGCAGACGGATTGCGGGATGATTTCGGAGAATCTGTGTAGAACGGTTAAGGAGGACGGACCAAAAGCTTGTATGCAACCAGCCAACATACATCACAATCAACGCTGTGCTGACAACTACGCTCACGATTCCACCAAGGACTCGATCCGAAATGACAGGAAGAGCTTCATTGACAATCATATTGGCAAGTAGCAGCGTGACCAAGAGTAAGTGGCCATTCTTGCGAATGGGTTGAATCTTCTTTGCGTAGGCCTTCTGCTTCCTGATGAGGGTGTATTTGGTGCATCAGAAGTGCAAAATGTTCAACGACGCGTCGAACTCACGGGGTTCCACTGATGCTCAATACATGGAGCTGAGTTTCGTCCAAGCTCATATACCCAAGAGTCAATCCGGCGAACAAGCCAGACAAGAGGACCAAGACCGGAATTAAGACTATGAAGACAATTCGCTGGGCTCCTTCCGCCTCCGCCTCCCTCTTGGCCAGAGAGCCTATCAATCCTTGGGTTGCTTCCTTCGTCTTGTCGCCAAGAAAAGTCCGTGAGATCAGTCGGGGAGCATGGTGAATGATCAGAGATACTACAGTATAAGCAAGCCCCGAAGATCTCGACAGAGAGGGTACAGGAGTTGGGACCATTCGATGTGTGAGCGCAGTGGGAAATGAGATAGTCTTCGTCGTTGAGCAGGGTTTTATTCCATTGCTCGCCCCACATCCCAAAGCGGAAATTTGTTGAATGGTCTCGGCTGCGCTCGGCACGCTCCTGCCGGGCGCCTTTTCTAGGTCTTGGCACTGAATTCACCGCCTCGTCGTCATATGTTGGAAAAGGGTGTGTACACAGGTTGTGTTTCGCAGTTGACGACTTCCATTCAGCACGGCCTCTGCGCAAATCGACACATCACTTCTGCTCGTGGATGATTTCTCTAATGCAAGATTTATCAGCCGAACTACGGGGATGCATGCATCCGAATTATGATGTCTTACGCAGTCTTCGTACAGCAAGAACGCTGTAATCGGTTCCCGCCTGTCCTTCCTTCTACTGCACGTATCCCCATGATGACGATCAACCACTGTACACTGCATTATACGAGTCATTTTCCGATTTCAATGTTGGAGACGTAGTACGACAGCATAGCAAGAGGGGCGGTGCCTCCGATCTACGCAATGAGCTTTGGTTCAGGATCACTCCGAATGCCTCCACAGACATCGAGCCCGTCATTGAAGACTTGAATCCTCGTGTTACCACTTTGGAGGCGGCGACGGTATTCCTGATTTATCCACATCTTTGTAAGCACTAATTTTCGTTGTCATGAACGCCCGTAATCTAGTCTTACCAAGGTATCCTGCAGTCCAGGAGATTAAATATAGGTACCTCGATTGTTCAACCGCTTGCGAAACGTTTTTTGAAGTTCATCTTTCTTCTTCGATGAAAGAAATGATCCGCGATGAGCATTCACATACCGTGGAAACGCCAGTTGCTCTCATACACAGAGTGATACGTTCCCGATGGTTATAAGGAAGTATGGTGCTATGGTGTAGCTTTGGACTGCTGTGCTTGCTCCTCTGTGGTGACTCATGAGTTTTTATTTTCTTACCTCCGAAATTTTGTCTAGAGCGATGTGGGCCGATAGGTTCCGATTCCAGGGCGATAACATCCTCCACTGACACTTGCAAGACAGACATGGACCATGTATCATGAGCGATAATTGAAGATCAATTCGTAGAATTTGTACAATTATGACCCAGCGGACGGTATCGCCTTTCTGACTTCCTTGGGTGAGGCGTCCTGACGCAGTGTCTACTCTTGGGAGACCTCTTTCGCCCTCAGACCTCTGTCCCGAGTCATTGTGGCGCGTTCTCCTGACATTCCAAGAGATATTAGTGGGTCGGAACAAGCCATACCAATGAAACACCACACCACACTATCCGTACCTTGCCCCCCATGCCCGTCCAATTATCCCCAATGCGTCCATGGCTTCAGCAGAGATATTACGACTCCTCTGGTGCCCGTTTCGTGAAAGGCCTTGAGTTGAAGCAAAGAGGTGTCTCTCTGGCCCTCTCACCAGAAATCCCAGGTATGTATTCCACAAGTCCACTATCTATTGTAACGCCACAATGTTCTCATGTCGCAAGTCTTGTGGGAGAACGACCCGTGTATCTCAATGGAGTTTCGGGTATAATGTCTTGCAGAACCCCTTACCATCAGATGACGATCGGAAGGGAGTGGCTCTATGCTTCAGCCACGTTATTATCTGAATTGAGTTCCTTCTGTCGAAGATGAAAAACATATAGTTGCACTCGAGGTGCGTCCTTCTCACAAGATATTCAAGGGAGTACATCGTGCTGAAATAGGTGCTGAATGCATTAGATTCATTTGAAGCCGATATTCGGTTCGGGGGTACTTGTATCACCGCATTTGCCTTCTCGATATTTTAGAGTCACGTACTAAACTCGATGCCTTGAACCATGGAAGGATTTCATCCATACTTTCTAAACAGTATCCCTTCGGATAGAATGACACTTCCAAATCCCAAATAACATCCTCAGCCAGTTACGAATGCGTATCGGACAATCTATTTCAACCTGTGAGGCAGAATTACTCCAACAAAATTCTTTCTTGCTAGATTGGGGTGATATAGATGCCGAATATGAGCATCAAGAGAATATGGATGATTCAGAACCACAGTCCAGACAAAGGTCTAGACTGTGGCGTACTGGTAAGTGTGGCGAAGCATTCCTGCAAGATGCATCACAATGATGACTTCTCTGGTGGGCAAGGACAGGTCCACACCAGGTCTGTGGACGGTCAGAATCACCCCGGAAGGTCTCATGTCATCTTGGAATTGCCAATATCATTATGTCCAAGTCCAAGTCATCGGTGGAAGAACAGTCACGAGAACCTAAGATCATCCATCCATCTCTACTCCACAATGGAGACTGGGCCTTGAGCTTGTTGGAGGTACAAGGACATCATGATTGGCAGGTCAGTCTGGAGTAGTGTCCTTGGTGACTCCCGGACGGTGGTCTAGTGGTCTTCGAGCGAGGAAACTAGTTGGGCGTCTAGATCCTCGGAGTTCAAACTTTCAAACTCAATTCACTCAAAGGGACCCTTTGCTCTAGAGTACTCTACACCTACTATGACAATATCGACGCTCAAAGCGAATACATGAAGAAAAAAGAATATTGTGCTATCTCACGTCGATTGCAGGTGTATCGGTGCTTCGCTGGTAAGCACGTATTGATCTCATCCGATCAACAGGGCCTGGTACCGTGGCCATTCGTGATTGATAACTTGAACATAACGACAGAGACGCTTCGATTTGGAATGCGAATGAGTCATGGCAAGAACAAGGGATCTACGTGATTAGAATTCAGTGAGCCCCTTCTAACCCTCGAAACCCTGCACCATCTCAGCCTGACAGCGACCCTGACCTGAACGTATGTTCTACCAATTGGGATTATTGTCCGTTGCGGTTCAGTACAAGTCCTCATGCTCTTCCCACTCAGGAAACAGCATGCCCCATCTCATGATCACTTTCCTTGTCCATGCTTGCCAATGTACAAGAAGCCAGAGTTTCGGATCACCGCGAGGTCTTTCATGCCAGACTTGACGGCGCCAAACGTGGCTTCTGATCTGAACTGTTCTGTAATGGGAACAATTGAGAATTGCTACTGCGACCGTGCAAATAAATGCTCCTGTTATCCGGACTTTGGCATATAAATGGGATTGATGACTCTGACATCAGATCCGCCTCTCTAGGAAAACGCCTCTATCGTTCTGGATAACAGTAACTCTAGTCTTAATGGCGACCAAAATTCTTTCTTCTATCCCCGATGCCATTCGAACTCTCGCGGGGGCCAAGTCAACCGCTGTACTTTACAGGGAAACCAGGAAACGACTTAGCCTATGTGGAGACCTTCTCAAGACATCCGAGTCTTCGTTCTCCCAGGTGGAGGGCGACACAATGAGTGAACTGATCGGCATTTATCAAAGGTCACGATTGACCCACACACAAAATTCGTAGCCATCACTGACCTTTGGATAGATTGGACGTGTTCGCCTTGGAGATAGCTCCATATATAGACGCGGCTAGTCCTTTCGGAGGACGGAATGCACAACAAGTTGACGGAAATGAACTGAGACGCAAGGTCATGGAGTTGTACCAAGCGGTGGATACCTTCCATATGAGAGTCGAGGTAGGTTATGCTGTGTAGGAGGAATTGAGAAGTGAGAAGACCTTTTCCGTTTTAGAAAATCAGATCTGACCAGATGAAGCATTCGCTTCGAGGATGTAAGGCCTTCACACTTATTGCAGTACCGGCTACCCTAACTATTGTCGAATTACTATTGCAGCCTCCGACTCCCCATTGACAACACCCTTGCCTTCAAACCCTGCCCGATTTACAGGAGATCCATCCATACCGAACGTTGAGACACAAGCGGAGCCCGATCTCAACCGCGATCAAGGTAATTCCTTCTCTTTATTATCACGCTTGGTGCCGACTTAACACATACCTGCACGTTGCCAGAGCTCCACCTTATTGGTATGATTCTATCCGGTGCGTACTGAATTGACTCGGATCCTCCATGGGTCCTGCAGCCGACGACGCCTTGTTTCCTTTCAGCCGAAGACTCCTATGAAGCGACACGTGTATCCAGGGGAATGACTGATCGCATATCTTGAAGAAAGGATACTCGGAATCTACACGACTCGAGCCCCTCGGCGCTATGGAGGTTTCACAGCTTCTTTTAAACATTGTGACAATATTGTTCTTATGCGAGAGTCTTCATGTCAAGTTTACGTGTATCATTCGAGTGAAGTCCTTACCGCTGCAGATTCAAGTTGAGACAAGATACCCGTGACCCAACTAGTGGAAGGAATCCAAATTCACGAAACGATACGGGAGCCGAGGAAGTATTGCGTAGGGTTAGGTTGGTCCGTCTCTGCATATTGTAAGGCGTTGAAACGTGTTTGAGTGCATAAAGACCGCTTGCGATAGATATTTGTCGGGCCCGACTCCCTACATCCATCATTACGCAAACAAACGGTGAGGGTCTCTATTATACAATGTTCCTCAGGATACTCTTGTACTCTTTCAACGAAGCCACCACTTCGCACAACAACTGGTACCTGGCCCAAAGCGACAAGGACAGTCGTATCCTAGGCTGCCCGGTGAGAAAAGTCGTGGAGCAGCCCTGGCGACATCAAGCACGCATTATGTGACACCACGACTCAGAGGGATGGTATCGTTGTCGCGCGGAGCCTGTGCTCGTGCCAATCTCTTTCGATACCCTTTCACTAGAGGCGCGGCCCAATAAAGTTTTCTCAATGGGAAGGCTTCGAGTCGGAGAAAAGACTCGAAAGGAGGGACTGATCGTGGGTAACTGAGTTTTTTCTTCCTCGACGTCTTTCTGTTCGCTCACCAGATAATTCAGGTTGGCACTCCACAAGCCAGCCTGCTATCTATTGTGACGCCACAGTTTTCTCATGTCGCAATTCTTGTGGGATCCTATCAAAGCAGATGTAATGTCCATCAGGATTTCTGAGAACACTGTTCTTGTGGATTTTTGAACTTTATCGGCGAGAACAATCAGTGATGGTTGAAGGGGGGAGGTTGCAAGTGCAGGCCACATTATGACCCGAATTGGGGCTCCTTCTTTCAAAGGCAACCCTCCACGATACAATTGCAATAGAAGTCCGTATTCTCAGAATCATGGTCAGATCCTCATTTTTGTGAATACACAACCTTGCACACTCTCAAGATATCTTACGGGGAAGCTGTCGTGCTAAAACTGGTGTCGAGAGCATTGCAGCCATTCAACTAGTTTCGGCATCTCATCTCCAAAATCATTGCGCTCTCTTTCTCGGCATCCTTGAAGCCACGTTCTTACCCAGGTAGTACCGGATGTTCGTTGCGTGATGTCACAAACCTGCTTCCACCGGTTTGACAGAATTAATCCTGTGGTTCTAAGATGGGGCGATCTAAATGGAGATTTTGAGCGATAAGCGATAGAAGAACAGTCAGATGCAGGGGTTAGAATCATGGAGACAAAGGACACAAACTGTGGCGTACGGCCCACAGGGGTGGCGAGGCATTGCTGCAGACTACATGACAATAGTGACTTCCTTCTCCCTGAGAAGCCCCCACCAACCATTGTAGTCAGTTAAACCTCTGGTATTCCTAATTCATCATTATGGAGAACATCAGATAATCAGAACGAAAATGGGATGCCTCACAATAATTCAGTCTTGGGATTGTCAATATCACAACCAAATTTTTGGTGAAATAACGATCAGGAGAGCATACGAAGACGATCTCATCCAGAAAGGTGAAGTTGGTGGGAGTCAGGTCAGCCTGGATTGGCCTTATTGGGTGGGTTTGGTAACTCCGCGGAGGGTGCGTCAGACCGCGAGAACGAGTTGGGCAACGTGAAGCGCTTAACCGTATGCTCGGAGTTCAAATTTCCAAGATGTCCATTGCCTAGGCCCACAAGCTTTGAGCTTTGCTTCCCTTCGAAGAGGGAAATCCACACACAATCAAAGCCGACGCATACAGCAAAAGGCAGATTCTGATATCTCCAGTCCATTGGAGGTGCATCGATGATTCGTTGGTAAGCATGCCACACACTTTGGTCTCATCCGATAACCTGTCCGCCTTACCACTTGATACCATTCGGGATTAAAGCATCATGGCGGGAGAAGCTCAGAGTACAAATCATGACAAGAACAAGATATTTTCGTGACCAGAATTCAAAGGGGGTTTCCCCTGACACCCGACATCGCCTCATCCTAGCAGCAAAAATGAGCTGTCATACGAGCGCTCAATTCATCTTCGGATTAGTGTCATTGTCCGTTGCGATACAATACAAGCTAGGACTTTTCTCGCCCTAGTGCTTGTACATGCTTGACGGTCTAAGTACAAGAGAACAATCTAAATGCGGCTTCTGACACGACCTGAGTCCTCACGAGAACAATTGTGAATCGCGACTGCGTCCATGGGAGTCGGTGTTCGTGTGAGTTTCGAGCATATAAAACATAGTCGATGAATCCACCCTGCTCCAACAAAACGTTTCCATTTAGCTTCGATATGGCTACAGCTCTCGCCGCGATGCTCCCCGATGCCATTCAGACTCTCGTCGGTGTCAAGTCAAACGCCGACCTTTACCAGGAGGCTAGACAGCGACTGAGCGAATGCATGCACTTGTTCGGAAGCTTCGAATTTTCCCAGACGAATGCTGGACCGCTCCTCGCTGAATACCAAAGGTGAAGGTTTCCCCATTAAAAAACCTGTGGCCATTTCTAACTTGTGGATAGATTGGATGAGCTTGCCTCGGAATTAGCCCCACATATCAACCCGGTTCACCCCGGTGGGGGACAGAATGCGCAACAAATCGACAGAAGGGACCTAAGACGCAGGATTACACAATTACACGAAGGCGTTCAAGCGTTCGAGATCGAAGCCAAAGTTGGTCTTTCCGTGTATGAGGAATGAAAATCGATTTTGACAATTCTTCCCTGACCGTTTCAGAAAAAAAGAGAAGAGGGGATAAAAGATGAGATTCAAAGACGTAGTAAGGTCTCCAAGCCGGTGACGGGGGCGTAGTAGCGCTAACCCCTTCTGAATGTTCATAGCAATCTCTACCCCATCCATACCCTCGGGCCCGAGTTCTGTTGTAGTCCTGGGGAGACCAGAATAACCGACCTCAACCACGATCAAGGTACCGCATCTCAATTGTTGCCCCTTTGATGACCCTTTAGCTCATACCCCCCTGCCCATAGAGGTGAGCCGTATTGCTATGTTACTATCGGTTAGTCAATTGCGTTGGTTCAGACCGTTCCATGGGCATCGCAGCTCACAAATGCCCGTTTTTCCTTCACTCAGGCTTCTACCATACGACGCAGGTGACCGTCTGATATGATGAACCTACACACTCTTCGAGTACCTCAGCGTTATGAAAGTCGGCTTCTCCTTCATATTGTAATAGTATATATGAATGAATTGTTATGTCAGGGTTACGTGTCTTGTCAACTCGTCGATGATATGTCTCGAGTCGAGGCCACCACCGTACATCCCACTTCGTCAGGATGTGTTGAGACTTCCATACTATCTCCATACTCGTTTAACGAAGCCACCACTGTTGCCCAACAGCTGGGAACTGACCCGTATAGAACGGAGTTCGCTTCAAAGTAACGAGAAGAGTAAAATAGCGCATCGAATGGTGCTTCGGAGTATTGACACCATTGAGAGCACAGGGGACTGGTGGAAAAAAAAGTTAATGGCAGGTGGGATATTGTGATGGGGTCGCGCACCAAGTTGCGAGTCAACGAATGCTTTGAAGTCCTTGATCGACACGCCTGGAAGGTTTAGGGCAATAGAATTCTTTCGTTCATGAGCACTCTCTACAACCACATGAAGTTGGTTATCTTGGATGCGAGATACTGACACGTACTATTAGTCATCAAGTCATTCTTCTGTTTATGGAGAGCANCCGAGATGTAACAGAGGTTTGAGCCTGAGTTGCTAGGGGTAGATAAAGGTGAAATTAGAGGGGGAGGGGTTACTTATGATATGAAGTACCAAATGTCGGTGAGGAAATACTGAAAGTCGAGTGTATTAATCACAGTCGTAGCATTGTCGGGGACGATTGGGTAGAACAGGGCGGTTAAGAACTGAAGCTCAAAGAAATGATCCCGCTTGATCACACAGAATCAGAGGCGACTGCTAGCATAAATGTGGGGCGACCTACCTGAAAGCTACCATTCAGTTTTCTTTCGACGATCTTGTTGGAGGTAGAATCCCACCAGCGCTCCTGTGGATTTCTTATGTCCGGGTTACCTGCGGCGAAGTGGATGATTTCTTCTAATTCGGTTTTCTGAATACAGGATGAATGATGTTTGCGGTCTTTGTGAGATGGATGGTTTACCGACATTGGACTCAAGTCCACCTGGGAGAGCACCTCAGCCCGAGGAATTAAAGAACGATGCGAGCCACGATCACTCACGCTTTCCGCCGAAGTTATTGCGAGTTCGAATGAAAAGGTTTGGGTCTTGACCCCATGGAGGAATAGCAGCCATCGTACGGTTTGGGGGGTTGGCAAGTGTCAGTGTAATACGAGATTCGAGCAAAAGCCCGAACGCCTTTTATTCCTATTCTAACGCTCGATCGGATCTTGTGATAGCTGGTGAAGAAGCAAAGTCTGACTGATACATATTTCATTGGGGATGACCGATCCCGCATATAAGCAGCAGTCCGTATGCGGGGCTTGTCCTCACATACGTATTCTCCACTGACAGGAGCTTGGAAAGTGTCACAGTCAATGCGGCATCTTGGAAGCAGGCGCAGGTGACGTTAACACGGGATCCATAAGAAATGCGTCACTGGCAGTCACCCAGCAACCGAGGAAGATCTGATGGTATGCATACCTTTCGAGTCCCTAGGGAAAACTGCTGTCTTCTCTTGAAGTCATGAGTTTCACAACTGCACCAAAGGAGAACCCAAAACTTAGTGAAATCGACTGTTCACGGATATCGTGACTCCGCAAGCTCTTCACGATGACACTACAAGGTCAGAGCATTACAAACAAGACAAATGCGTGGCGCCACGACATCCAACCCCATAAGATTCGGTCAGCGTTCAAGCCTACCTTTCTATCTCAATCCGGCGGAAGATCACACGCGACGACAAGGGTTTCAGACAAAAAAATGAGTGGTCGTCGATGACAAGGGGTAAGTTACAATTCTTCCTGATCTACACTGACCAATGCGAGTAAGTTCCTTTCAGGCTGCTTGGCCTCGTCATTGACGAACACTAGCACGTCTTCAAACACCTGCGTTCGTTGCCGGAAACGAGCCTGAGATAGTTTGTCACTCGATGTCAACCTTGCTTCCATGGGATCCGGTCTGAATAGAGACAAAGGTCGTGAAGAAGTGCTGGAATGAATGGCTGTCGGTAGTTGAAGTGAGGAGGTTGAACGGTGGGCTTGAGAGAGCGTCTCATCCACCATCGCTTCGTCTTCTGCATCTTGGCTGAGATTGCTTGGGGTGTCGGGCCTGGATCGCTTCCTTGGAGCGTCCTCCAAACCCTCATTTCTCGGTTGCTTCAACGAGATGGGGATTGACGGAGGTTGGGGAGGGGCCAAGAGATGGGTGAGGAGCGACCTGAAAATCTCTGTTTCTTTGGGGTCTGAGTGATCCACCACAGCAGACACCCGGGTTTGCAGAAACGTGAGAGCCTTCACCGGTTCCGAGTCCTCGCACATCTCTCTGAACCTAAAGGGGTCGATTGAAGGGACATCACAAAAATTTGATGAAGATATAGCTTACTGTTGTTGCCGTATGAGAAATTGTCCACGTCGTACAATCTGTTCTGGGAGAGGCCTGGACGTGAACTTGAGCGATGAATACGTCATCTCCATCATTTCCTGGGACGAACCTTTTGAGCTGCATTGTCCAAAAGTCATCCAACCGAAGGTTGTCCTTCTCAGGTGTCCCTGAAACACCCTCCATTGGGACGTCCCGTCCTTCCTCGGTACGCGTTGGCAACCCCGCAGTTACACGAACGATGCCTGCGTTTCCACTTCCACTGGGGCCGTAATTTGTCGCAATATCTGGACCGTCGTCATACGTTTCGTCTTTTCCAAGGCCTCCATTACCACCATGCATATAGACTGTCTTCGTCTTGATATCGTACACGACCTGATGAGCGAACCGGGGGTGGGGTACACTTGAAAACTCTCCTTGACTTGTTGAAGATGGCTCGTAAGGCGGGCTTGGATCGCAATGAATCTTTGTCCATTTCCCTGGCTGGTCCGGTCTCTCAAACCTGTACATCCAATAAGGTGATCCCATCTCCAGTCCCTCGAGTTGACCAGCACCCTCTTTCGAAAGTCCACAAAATCTATGTGAGGAGAAAGTCAACAGAATGCGGATAGGTTTCATACGAGCGATGATAACTCACAAATATATCTCCTTTAATTCAGGATCGAGGACAGCTCGTTGGGTGAAGCATGCGTTGGGACCCCCGGACTCGGTGAAGTTCGTGAATAGATTGGTTACTGTACGAGTAGGGATGTGAATGGTGTACATGTCGGAGAAGTATTTATCTTCTCTACGTCCTGCGAAGATGAACAAGCTTTGCGAATTGGCATCAAGTACCATAGAATGTCCTGAGAGAATGTGAGCACATAGGCTTTTGACAATTACGATAAGATGTACAGACCAAATCGTGGAACGATATGAGGGTGGTCTCCGGAGGGCTCAGATGAACTGCCATGACGATCACGAAAAGTTAGAAATGAATGAAAGAGGAATCAAGGGTGCCCTCACTGAAGTAGGGTCCATGTCCCCGACCGTATTTCATAGCTGTAGATACCAGAGTATCGTGAATTATTCCAATCTCTGTTCACCTCATGCCCGCCAGATACGTAGATCGTTTGTGAGTCACTATCTATGGCCATCTGATGGTCGAACACGAGATTCGGACCTCCTTGTGCCTAGCCAAACCAGTGTTAATGAAGGTGAATGTCCTGAGAAGATGCTGAGAAGTTCGAGACTTACCGATGTGTCGTAAGAGACCACTTCCCATTTCCCACTATCTGGACCTCGCGTACGATATCGGTAGAGTTCTGAAGTAAGCCCACGAGTCGAAGGCGATCCCGCAGACCCACTTCTGGAGATACTTCCTGGCGGGGGCGGCGAATGTATAACTATGTTCACAGGGCTACCTTCTCGAGATGAAGCGGATCCTCTCGGTGTCATTCCCGTCACTGTGCTGACATGGACAGTCGGTGGAGGGAGCCCATGGGGATCATTCGGTAGTTCAGGAGAAGAAGTGTCATCTAAGCTTCCTAATAGGTATATGTCGCCAGTGCTGTCATCAAACACCATCTTGTGGCACGCTCTCGGACTTGGTGGGGGGTCCCCAAAGTTAAGCCTCGGAGGTATGAGCTTCCAGGAGTGGTCTTGGATATTGAATACCCAGAAGTCATCAAGACTCTTTTTCCCGTCATAGCCGCCAAAGAGGTAAATTCGGCCTTCTATTCGATCAAAACACATAGCGTGACCTCCTCTCGGGGTCGGCGCAGGAAGAGGATCCCCATCCATATCCAAAGAGCCATCTATCTGGTTCCAGATTGCCTCTGGACGGGAAGAGTATATCGACGATGAAAATAGACCCTGAGACGCCATCGAGGATACGACATCCTCCGCTTCAGGGAAAGATCCCTTCAAAACGAGTAGGTCATGTAGTGATGTCAACAGAGGATGCTCGAAAGCACCAGAGAGATTGGTTTGGTTGAGGATATTGTGATAGGCTGTGAGTAGGCGTCGTTGTCGCAGATGCTTGACGATATGACGAAGAATCGTGATTTCTTGATACTGATGAGGGCGTTAGGTGGGAATGAGAAATTGATGATCATACCACACACGAACCTGTTCATAGCTTGAGCGCACGTTCTCCACGTATCGCTCGTTCATGATCCCTGTGAGTTTCACATACCATATCGAAGTATGGAAATTCGGTCCGTGGGCACTGACAGCAAAGAAAAACATTAGGAGGAATTCCGCGGGATATGGGGCCACATACGAAAGTGGTACTATCTTGATAAAACGAGTAGGGAATGCGAGTCCGGCATTATTCATCGATCGGATCGTAAATGTTTCCGGTGTATTATCATTCCTGAGAGTGTCGTGGATAACCTCGACCATGTCCCGATCCGTCTCTCCAATATAGATCTTGAATTCACGTGTGTTACATGGGTGCGCTGTCCAATAGATTAGCTCGTGAACCGGTGAGACATAGTCGCCACAGACGTTTATAAAACTGAGGGGAAGTAATAGTGAGTCTATTGAGAACGACCTCCAGATGCCTTGCAGCCCACCTTTCCGAAGGTAATTGTCTCTGGAATCAAGTGATTTAGAGAAGGCCATATTTCTCTCGAGAGAAAACGCTCAACTGAGAACGCTGAGTTGCTTCAATTCAAGGAGGATCCATTGTTTCGAATTGGGAGCCTCATACGCCCCGCTCCAACGACTATTCTGGTCGTGCGGTTTGTCCTCCAAAATCTTATTGGGTGAATAACTTCCACTATTCGCCGAACATCCTGCAATCGAGTATTCAAGCGTGACGATCTCAAGTTGCTTCGAGGTGTCCATGGTGCCACGAGACTTTCAAGCAACGACGTTCAAGGCATAGCGAGGATCAGATAGTCAAGACACTTACCCGGAGCGCTTTAATCCAACAATTAGTCTGCCTCGTTACAAGCTCCACAGGATAGTGTCGATGATAGGACCTCTGTCGTGAGCGGAAAGAAACAACCTCAGGCCGCTGAGGTGCACGCGTTCTCTTATTACGCCACAGAGGCGAGAACAATCACGTGCAAGTATCCATAAAAAGATATTAAGCGCCACCCTTTCTGCCTTTAGTGAGACCATGATGTCACTGCTCGAATCCAACCACAGCAGTTGCCGTTCATCAACAAATCGCCTTCCAAGGATTTCCAAAAATCATTCTGACACATGCTGAAAAGCTGACTTGATCCTATCAATCATTTTTGTTTCTGTTTCCATGAAGACCGAGAGGCTTGCAAAGGCAAAAATCATGACGAGCGATCTCGCATTCTCCTGCATATCAAAAGCATGATCTCGGAATCTGATCCGATGCGGGAAAGGATGATAATGATAGAAAGAACGAATGTGTATGTTCAGATCTTCTTTTACGGCCACTGCTCCCCGGCGATGGCATAGACGGAGGAAAGAGGGTCGCATCATAGCTCGGAGATAAAGCTCGATGGTGCAATGGCATCGAGATCCGTGGGGGTAAAAGGTGCCTTGTGCCTTGAGGTTATGATCGGAGACTTCTCTCTTGACGATAATTACATGAGAGGAGCTGATAAAGAGAATCTAGTCGCACAAAGAAAGACATAAGCCGAAGTGGCACGATGTTAAGTTCGCAGTGGTGGGTCTCGATCAGAGGGCGAGCACAATGGGACTCGAAATAGCAGAGCGAATGCCGATTGAGAGCTTCGTGGCTCCCGGCAATTTTCTTCAGTGTCTTCTCAGAGCAATATGCAGACCGTAAATGATACAGAAGCCGATGAAGATTTCTATCAATAGCCAGCGTCATTATTACAGCCTCAACCTATCGATACCCCAATCCCTGACCATGCTCGACTGACCAATCTGGATAGTTTATACTTGAGTTCCTCAGTAAACTATGCATCTTATTCGAGTGATCAAAGTCCAAGGACACGCGGTAGTTTTACAATCTATTGGTTGACACCCTGCACTTTCATTCTGCTCAATTCTCGGCAGCCTTGTGGAGTTCCGTTGCCCACGAAGGGGGCTCATCCTTGCCATCTTCTTCCAATTTTTCTCCTTGCTCTAATGTATCGTGGACAGTATCTGTTTTATGCTCTGCCGGTGCATATACCTGTCATCAAAATATGTGAGTTTCGGCAATTCATACGTTATTGACAATCATACAGTCGAAACGATGAGTGGTGTCGACCCCGTATTGACGAACTGGGTAGACATAGCTTTAAGTATCCCTGTCGAAATATGAATATATGCGTGTATCACTCACATTATGCTCGGCCCCAGCAGGCACTATCACGACATCACCTGGACTAATGTGCTCCTGAATGAGAAATAGTTCAGATACACCCTCTCTGGAGTTGATGAATCGGACACACCGTCTTACTGTTTACAATGGCTTTCGCTGTGCCAGAATGGAAACTCAGGTGTTGATCAACTGTATGGACTTCCTACAACTTGACTGAGCGTCGATGCCTCCACTTTGAATGGGGTAGGTCTACCTTTCCGATTTCTCCCCCCACGGGGATAGTCATGATGACAAGTTGGCTATTCCTCCCAGTCCAGAGGACCCTCCTGAATTTGTCGCTTTCCGAGGCGACCTTGGTTAGGTTCTTGAAGACCCTCATCTCCTTGGGGGGCTCTGTGTTTGGTTTGTAGTGAAATGCCATGGTGTGCTGCTTTCGTATAACGGCGGGGGATTGTCGCGCTGAGTTCAATGACCTGGGAAGTAGCAGAGCTGAGCAGACGCGAAACATACAGTAGAATGGGGAGCTTCTCACCTATATATCCCATGATTCCGTAGCGACTGCGCCGTGCCGTGACCTGTCTCACTGCTGAGTTGCATGTCATGCCGGTGTTGACCGGCCTTACTCATTATTCCACCAGACATGACTGTATCGACGACCGTGCCCGAGTTCTGACGTCATGATTGACTTGAACGCCAAAGCAGCCGAAAGGGGAAAGCCTCTTTCCTTTTCTGACGCTGTCTTCAGCGGGGGATGACACAAAGCGAAAGAGTTGCCGTCGAAAGACGCGTAGTGATGGCGTCAGAATAGCCAGGGAATATACTTTTGCTACACCGTCGCGTACAGATTTGGGCCCCTACAAGTCGGAACTGATACACCTGGATTGTCTTTACTCTGTGTTGGAAGACCCTCCCTCTCCTCTGTCTCTCCAACGTGGGGAGCCACCACGGACATGGAATCCGAAGAGGCTCATCGATCGCAATCTCTTTGCAGTTCGAGGTGTCTTGGGCGAGGAAAACATACCGCGATTCGCACCACGTTCCGTCTCCAACTCGCCTAGCTGATCCTTCTTCTCGGACAATTCGCTGACAAGATCGACGTTCTTCTGGCTGGTCTCATAGAGAGTCGATTCCATGTCTGCACTCGACCGCCTTTCTGCAGCTAACGTTCTCTGTAACCTCAAAACTTCGGCCGCAGTCGCTTTGAGTTCGTCGGATAGTCGCGAGGCTTCATCGTTGGATTTCTCCTGTTGCAGTCGAGCTGAATGGACGAGTTGTTTCGAAGCCTCCAGATCATCCTCCGCCTTGCGAAGGCGAACCTCTAGGTCGTGCCTCGCTCGTGCCTCCAGCATCAATTGCTCGGATGCCTCTGCCAGCTTCTTCTTGGCTTCAGCCCGATCGGACTCCGATTTCCTTGTCGTAACTTCGAGCTGCCGAGTCAAGTCACGCTTGGAAGTATCGAGGATATCGGCATGGTGTTCGAGCGAGTGCACTTGTGAGAGGAGATCATTGTACCATCGCATTTGTCGCTCGCTATCCTTCAGGCCTTTCTTTATAAGCTCATCGACCTGCTTCTTCAACTTCTTATTCTCTACTTCAGATTTGGCAAGGCTGACGCCGAGTCCGCAGAAATTGGTCTCGGGAGGTACTGTGTCCCCACCATTTCGCAGGAGAGCATTCTTGAACAGTGCTCGGTACCCAGCCTCGGCAAGGGTTGTCGGTGCGGAAGGAGAGTCATACTCCAAGGAGGTAGACAAATAAACCTGGATGGGGAAAGCATGAAGCCATCACACGATGTAATGGAAAGACAGTAGGGACTCACCTGCTTTCCCCCAGGCCACTGGTTGAAAAACGCCTCGATTGTGCTCGGATAAATATCTTTCGGCATCGTGGGTTTGGATGAAATGAAAGTCGAGGGTAGTATGGGTTTTATTTCTTGGTGCTTTGGTGATGTGGGGTAGATGAAGTGTGATGATAGAAAGAGGGTGAAGCAGAAGAGACGAAATACCGTCTGGAGGGCATGGTGGAGGCTGACACTAAAGGAAGTACCGTCGGGGCTGGCATGATGACATGGGACATCTCAATCCGAATTTGTGCCAACCGGACTGACGTATGGCCTCTTCGGAATGATTCAACCTCACTCGCCGGCCTGGGATCCGATGCCTCGATGACCGTGATGAGAAAGGCATTGGAAAATACACATCCTTGGTGTTGGAATAAAGGTCATTCTCCTCGAGGGTGTGGTGCTATGTTTGTAGAGGCTGGTACTACTCCAGAGGACATGGAAGGAAATTCGGACGCTGGGCCGATGCTGTCCATTGATATCCGGACTCCGGAGGCGCCGGCCTTGTGGCAATTTCCGTATTGATCAACGAAAGGGCCAGTGTCCAACTTGTTTGCGGTCAATATCCTTTGATAAAGACCAGAATATCCTCGCCTGTGCGCCTGCTGCTTTCCAGCGTTCCTCGGCCCACCCTTTCTTCAAATAATGCAAGGAGGAATCTCTGGTATACCGTCATTGAACCGTAATGTTTACCTCAAATTGCCAGCGGTGATGACGCTCATATCTCATCTCGGTGTCTCTCCAGCTCGTCTCGTTTATGATAGATTTACATCTCGGTCACAATGGCTCGCTTTCTGAGAGCGTCTTCCTCGATTCACTGCGTCCATGCGCTACCAAACTCCTCGCGATCTCGGGTCCGGATGACAAATATCACATTCCCATGTCGCGTGGGGTAAAGTGTCTCTATTCACTGTCCCACAGGCTCCGCGTGGTCTTCTTCTCGCACTTACAACATCTGTGTATGACCCTGGGCACACTCTGGATAGGATGATTGGAACTCCCCGGATTCCTCTACTTGATCATCGTCGAAGGTGGTCGGCTGTCCAGTCGGGGTGATGCCGGGAGATTCGAAGAGGACCCTACACTGGCGCCTTATTGCCACTGTTCATTAAGTCGGTGATTCCATCCCGGTAAATTGACGTCCGAGAATACGATCTCTTACTCGCACGCTTGCTTGTAGTAAGGGACACCTTGCTTCCCAGAGAGGCTGCCTGTCGAGTTTCTTCTCATTCAACCTCAGCCAAGCACATCTTCAAACATCTTGGATCTATATAAACTCGACGTCCTACGGTCACAATGCCCTCACCATTACTCCTCCCCTCCCTCCTTGAATCATGCGGTCTCTCGGGTGGTCGCTCCTTGCGAACTTGGTTTTAGTTTCTTCGGCCCTCGGTGCTGTTTTCACTCCTGGTAACTGGAAGAATGTAGAGAGTGCACCAGGAAATACGGTACCGAATAGATATATCGTGGAGGTCAAGACACCATCCTTAATTCCAGGCAAGAGAGACCTCGACCCTCGAGCAGTAAGTTCTATACTTTTTACAAGGACTTCTTGTCTGAGAAGGAATTCTAGCCCCATGAAGAACTGTATTCCACTCTTCGCGGTCGTGACATTGGGTTTAGGGTCAATATGGAATTTAACAGAGAAGGTCTATTTGTTGGAGCCGTGGTGACTCTTAGCGTACGTACAACTTCTCCATTCTTGATATTTTCATCTGACGGTTACATTCCAGGACCCTAACGTCAGTCAACAATAAACCCACGGCTTCTCCTTCTAAAACTTACTTCTCTCCCGAAATAGGATCGCGAAGTCATTGCGGATTTACCTGGTGTAGAAGCAATCCGGCCAGTGATTCGCATTCCAGCTCCAGCGTGAGTTCTTTTTCAAACGATTCTGAGTCTCGGTATATCTGATAGATTCGCACCAGACCTGTGGATGTCCATGTCGTTACAGGCGGTCATGATCCACACATACCACCCGACACCGAGTCCACGCACATCGTTACGGTAAGCGCACTCCTTCGCTCGCCGCTTCTCATGGTCACCCAACCGATATCTCCGCCACTCTAGGGTGTGGACAAGCTGCACGCGCAAGGCGTGCTTGGCAATGGTGTGAAAATTGGGATGTACGTATCCCTCGGGGATCTTGCCGTTGAAGTTTTCAATTTCTCACGTATTGACGCCTTGTTAGAATTGACACTGGTATCGATTACACGCATCCCTCCCTCGGGGGAGCGTTTGGGCCTGGACACAAGGTCATTGGAGGATTTGACTTTGTCGGAGATGCATATACTGGTGTGTTTCAATACGTCTTGTCATTGACATGTTGCTCTGACACATCGTATGAAAGGTGCAAACACGCCTATTCAGGATTCTGACCCACTCGATCAATGCAACGGGCACGGTACCCACGTAGCTGTATGGGATATTTTCCCTTACAACTGTCACATATATTGACCTTGTTTCAAAAAGGGTATTATTGGCGCGGATCCGGGGAACATGTTTAACATTAGTGGTGTTGCCTATAAGTCCTCACTATCAGCTTACAGGGTCTTCGGTTGCTCTGGATCGACCACAGACGATAGTGAGTTCATAACACGATGTGTTCCATTGCGTGGCTGAAACGACTTCGATTTGTAGTTATCATCGCGGCCCTCTTGCGTGGTGTCTCTGATGGCAATGATATCCTGACATTGTCCCTCGGTGGTACAGATGGTTGGACTGAAGGTTCCGCATCTGTGGTGGCCAGCCGAATTGCGGCCACAGGGAAGATTGTTACCATCGCTGCTGGTTTGTCCCAAAATCACTGACCCTCGCTACTGTGCTCCCTAACTCCCTTTGATCAGGTAATGATGGTGCAAAGGGTGCATGGTACACTTCCTCCCCGGGGAACGCAATCAACGCCATCTCCGTGGCTTCGACAGATAATACAGTGATCGCATTGCAAAATGCTACTGTCAATGGTGTTCAGCATGATCCTATCACGTATTTCAGCACGTTCCCTTTCGTCGTTCCTGGCCCTCTCCCTATTTACGCGACAAATACGAATACGAGCGTCGTCGATGACTCTTGTGCACCTTTGCCGAACAACACACCCGATCTGAGTCCTTTCCTGGTTGTTGTTCGGAGGGGAGGTTGCACCTTTGTCCAGAAGTTGCAGAACATTGCCGACAAGGGTGGCAAGTTCTTCTTCATCTATGAGTGAGATCTCTTGTCCATCTTTATCATCCTTGGGTCTAACGTGATTTCGAAATAGTAATGGTGCAGGCTTCGCTGGTATCAACGCTGGAGACTTCAATGCGACTCTCATTCAAGCTGCAGACGGTGTCTTCGTAAGTCACCGCGTCTGTTGCTTCTATTCTTTTGTTCTTTTCTCACGATATATGCGCTCACGACCCACAGTTGGTCAACCAATTCGCAGCTGGTGCCAACATTACCATTTCGTTCCCTCAATCAGGAGCCAGTACTCAATTCCCAGATCCTGATGGAGGCTTGATTTCAGCATTCACCTCTCTCGGACCTTCAAACGATATGTTCTTCAAACCAGCAGTTGCGGCGCCAGGTGGTAACATCTTGTCAACCCTCCCCGTCCCTCTTGGAAGTTTCGGTGTCTTGTCTGGAACCTCGATGGCCACTCCCTTCATGGCTGGCGTATCTGCATTGTTGTTCGAAGTCAAGGGAAAGAGCGAGAAGGTCGGATTGGGCGCACGAGATCTCTTCGAGACTACAGCTCAGAAAGTACCAGCCTCTCACAACAACAGTGATCTACTCCAAAGCGCAGCTGCTCAAGGTGCCGGATTAGTCGATGCTTTCAAGGCCATCCACACGGATATCATTGTCTCCCCTGGAGAGTTCCTTTTGAACGATACCGCGTTCTTCAAGAAGGAGTGAGTCGTGCTGCTTCTTTGCTCCTACATCTGTGTATTAATCAAATCTAGACATACATTCACCGTGAAAAATACGGGAAAGAAGTCCAGGTCTTTCAAGGTGACCCACAAGCCTGCCGGTACAATGCTTACGCTTCAACCGGTTCGTTTGAAAGCCATCTCTGATCTGTGTTTGATCCTGACGATTGATACGATTCACTTTAGGGCACACCATTCCCCGCTGATCAACCTGTTCCTCTCTCCACTGTTTCCGCCAGTGTCAAGCTTAGTATGACAACGTTCACCGTCGAGCCCGGAAAGTCTCAGAAGATCACCGCGATCTTCACGCCTCCCTCGTCTTCTGACGTTTCACCTGCTCTCCTTCCCGTTATCTCTGGATTTATCGAGATAACTGGTACAGATAAAGGCGCAAGCGAAAGCTTCCATGTGACCTATCTTGGCGTTGCAGCAAAACTCAGGGATGCCAACGTCGTTGATATGACTGATGAATTCTTTGGTGTCAACATCCCGGCTCTTGGAGATTCTGATGGAAACTTCATCTTTGACGCTAGGAACTTCACTTTCATCGCTGGAGATTTCCCGACTCTGGTGTTGAGGTTGAACTTTGGAACTCCCTTGCTTCGTGTTGATCTTGTCACCCCCACTGTCAAGCTCAACTCCCGAGATGTTGTAGGAAGGGAGTCGTTGGTACTTCCTGACGAATCTGATCCTCAAACCTACGGTAAAAACAAGATTGTCGGCAACTTGCTCGGGTTTGCTTTCCTTCCACGAAACTCTGATCAGGATGTACGTGACTTTTTCTAGAAGTCGGGTGTGAGGTATACGTCACTAATGCTTGCATCTTTGAACAGGACGGCACTGGGTACGAAGCATTCAGGATCAGGAACGTGTTCTCAAACGGCACCCAAGTTCCCAACGGAAACTATCGTATCTTGTTGCGCGCTCTTAAGGTCACTGGAGATCCCAACAAGGAAGAGGACTTCGAGAGTTGGCTCAGCCCCATTGTTGGAGTTGATGCACCTGAACGGAATTGATACTGATTGACCACGGACTATTGGAACTTTTTATATCTTATATTATAATATCGGACCATCATCATAAATGGCTGTAGTTGATACAATTTGTGGACTTCTGACATGGAGTTCGGAAGAATGTAATGCGGACCAGCCACTGGCACAAACAAACACAAAGAACGCGTGGCATCCCAACTGCGTGTGGCACCTGACCGTGTTCTACAGAGGCGCTTGGTGAAGCGCTGGTCGCGGGAGCGAGCAAGCCAGTGGCGAATGTCACTCACTGTCGTTCCACGTTGAGCATTGGTAGAACGAAACTATGATTGTACTCTCCCTCTTTTCTACGCGTACAGTGCCAGTGTTTTGGCTTGTCGTGCCCTCGATTTTTGGGGCTACTGCTTAGTCTTCGACACGCGTTACTTGGGAACAAATCGGGGAGCTCAAAAACTGTTCAAAAAGGCAGTGACAGACGCCGATCGTCGTGAGTATATGTAACTCCTTTTTCCCTTCGAGAACAACGAGAACTCATCCTGCGCTGTGCGGTCTTATTTGTCCTCATAAAACGACAGGAGAAGTTTTGCCCACTGCTTCGTGGGATACAGCAGGTCCTTTGTTTCTCTTTTGAGAACTGTGTAGCTCAAACTCAAGCTTTGGAGCGTCCATACCCACCAACCTATGAGTTCGGGGTCCCATTACTCTCGGAAAGCTCCTTCTGCTTGACGTAGAAGTGATGGAAGCTCTGTTGGGCAAGTTCTACTCATGCCGACCACCTTGAGCAATTCATAGAACAGGTTCGATGTTGCGATAGTGAATGATGTAACTCCGGAAATCGACACCAGGAGGCGAAGTGGGACCCAATATGATGGCTCCATTGCATTACGACACTTTTGGAATTGGTAGGACTGGTCTTGACTGACCCCATGAGTATAGGTGTTTCATCGTCGAAGCTGAATTCGGATTTGCTACTAGAACCTTCCGCTATTACCACCAGGAAACAGCAAGTAAGGACCAAAGGGGCACTCAATCGAGGGAGTTCCATGAGAATGACAACATGGATCAAGCGAATGGTTGTCATTGGTGAGCCAGACTCGCTTTGGGCCCCTAATGAACTCCCGGTCGGACGGCCAAACACGAATTTGTACTCACTTGGTGCAACTCCGTTACCAAAGTTGTTCCAATCCCGGCGCAAGCAAACCTTGAGTAACCTCAGAAGCGGAAGCTTGCACGCTGCCACGGACACACACGAGACCTTGTCCCAAAATTTCAGGTCGATTTCTCATCTTTTTTCGTGGCTCGTGGTACTCGGAGACGATCACCTCTCGTCAACATACCCCGAGCTCACCTCGCCATCGCATACCAAGACCAACAAGCCATATCTGTGAGAATAGCATCATTTACTCCCGCCCATTGCAAAATATCTCTTGGCTCCTCATTTAAACTGAATGAATGCCAAGGATTTTCAGAAGCCTCAAAAATTGCGAACACGTAACCCACCCGTGGCCTCAGCTGAGTGTCCTGGGGCGGCACGCTACGGACACCCAGTCAGGCCTCTTCATCTTGTAAGGGTCAACGATTACCTCTTCCGTCCTCTGGTGTCGGCTGATTCTTGAACTCGCCTTCGCGCATACTATTTGGCAGCACAGCTCACGGCGAGCATTTCGAGATCTCCAACGATAAGGAGAGCCAAGACCAACTTCAGATCGAGGAGGCGACTCTCGTTTGCGGCATGTTTCGAGGTAACGTGATTTTCATTAATTACAAAACTCTAAAGGCCCCGTATAAAAATACAACCAGGCGTACTTCAGCTATTGTAAATAGAGGCCCCACCAATGCCAAGTATAACGATAATACGTTAGGAGGGCCACATCGGGCCTATAGATAGACCAGGAAGAAGGATGGAACCAAGGAACGAGACTTATGCATAATCATGAGGCATAGGGCCTATTTCCTGACCACAGTGACGCAAGCAATAACAGAATCCCATAACTCGTTACCATCTGATCTCTCTTTAGATTTTCCTTGTCGAGTGGAGGCATGGGACATCGATAAAGGAGGTCCCTGCTCGATGAACGTCATAGGGGTAAATGTGGAGGATACAAACAACTTGAGGAATCCGGCACCGACATCGGCACCTGGGAGGAGATTGAAAGATAGTGCTTCGGAATTCGTGGCAGTAGAACCTTCGTCACCGACGGAAATGAGAAATTGCTGAAGGCAAAATATTCGGAACTCACCGATCACCATTCTGGAATGCTTGCGGAGTGGAGCGACGTGCGAAGCGGCATCTGGATGGTATACCATAGAAATACCATATCCACTTGAATCCATGTACGCAAGGTACGGATAAAGATCGGTGTCGCTATTGTTATGCAATTCGACTGCGTAAATAGACTTCTTCTCATCGTCAGTAATCTGAGCGCGTCCATCTACCAACAGGTTCCCGCTGACACGGTTCCAGGAACCTGAGTCCAGACGGAACAATTCCATCGAGACAAGGCCATGCAATGGCCGCTGCGGATTCTTGCGATGAAGGTGGAGATGAAAATGTGCTGCGGCATCGAGGACCTTGAGGTCGCTACTCGTCCGATCACTTGATAAGTGGATAATACGACGACAATTCGCTGCAATGACATCGTCCTGGCGCTCGAGGACGATTTCGCGACGGCGAACCTGGACAGACACATCCGATTGGGATGCGCTCCGCACCCGAAGCATGTTGACATTCGTCTTGGAAGGGTTGGAGTCGTCTAGGGATGAAGATCTCGAGGGAATCTCGCGCCGCAGGCGGAACCTTCGGAAGAAGGAGAAAAAGGATTTTCGAAGGTGAACTCGGAATGGTGTTCGGTTGTTCCACCGAGTAACGCGAGCCCATCCCTCTCGAATTGCCGACTTGGACCGGGTCGTGGATTTGTTGCGTGCTACACACCACGTGGGGTGAACTTCGACGACTGAGAGAGTTGCGAGGACCGGGTTCAGAGACCCACGGCGATTATGTCGGTGTATACTAAACTCTGTCCCCTCGGCAATTCCATGAATAGCACCGGCATCCACCCTCAGCTTCTCCTCGTCGTAGGACCCGAATGAAACATATCGTACGTCGGGATAGAAAGGCAGGTTATCAAAAAGGATTCGGTCTTTTTGTTTCCCAACGCATACCGGGTGTTGGTCTTCGTCTAGGAGAGGTGTAATTTGGCGAGTCAACTCCACATAACTGAGGGTGTGGAGTGGAATGGTGTCCTTCGTACGCAGGAGTGCTTGTGTGAAGTTTCCGCCTGCTTTCCCCTCTGTAGCGCATTCACCGGGTTTGCAGGCAGCGAGGACGATGTGGGTGTCGGTGCCAATACGAGAGAATCCGCGGGTGGGTGTCGAGGGTGTTGGTGAGGATGTACCTTTCCACAGGCACGCGAGGAGATCGTTTGGTGTAGCCTTGCTGGTGGGTGTCCATCGGGTATGACGCCTTTCGCGAAGTGCAACCCGAGAAGAGGGAGGTGAGAAACAGCAGTCTAGAATTAATGTGATGTTATCGCCCTTCGCCCGGCAGAGCTCTCCAATCATAGCGTGCATGGAACGATCAGAGATGCCGGCAACGCGACCCTCCGACCACTTTGTGTCGTAATCGAACGTACAAAGGACTTCTACGTCCTTCGGCCCGTCACCGTACCAGCCACGCGGTGAACGAATACTACTTCCATGACCTGCAAAGTAGATAAGCATGGCGTCGCCGGGCTCGATAGCAGAATTGTTGGTCAGGTGGCTCGAGAAACTCTGTTCAATGTTATGCTTCGTTGCTTGTTTGCCGAGAAGCATGCAGATTTGGTCGCGAGGAACGTGAAGATCATGTGTGAGGAGATGTTTGATGCTGTTCGCGTCGTCGACCGCAGTCTCGAGGTCCCAGATGTTGCCAGACTTGTATTTGTCGATCCCGATGATGAGGGCAAAAACGCGAGAGGCCATGGTACATCTATGGGATGATGGATCAAAGAAAAATCTACAGCAAGTTGTGGCGATACTTACCCGAGCGGTGAGGAAAAGGACTGGAAAGAGCTGATATTGAGGTGAGAAATTGAAAAGATGTGTGCCTTATATCATTCCAGGTGTTTGTACGTGTCGTACACGAGAATCGTTTATGCAAACAAAGGCCCCAACTCTCGCAACAGGACGTTTCACACGAGGACGCTGATCGTCTCCCTGAAACAATGCGGTGTACTCATCGCTCGAATAGCAGGGGGGGCCTTTCTTGCGGGGAAAGTAACATCGAACGCAAAAATAGAACAGGTGATGCAAGTTTAGAACACGTCAAGATTTTCGCTTAGCAGAAGGAACACACCCAACAGACCAGGTCCCTCAGAGCACCACAGATGTGCGACGTATGGAAGAAGGATTTGAGCAAAGGGATGGAAGAGACGGGAAGGTCTGACTTCGGTTCGCTTCCGGTTCTATTTTCAGCGTTTGGATCTTCCAAACACCTAAGAAAGGAGTTGAATAACGCATCCGAGAAGCCAAGGGCAACGAGAGTGTGTTGCAACCATTGTGAGTTGAATGACGGTGAGGGATTTAGCTCAGGCCCCATGATTGGCCAAATGGATTAGCCCTGTGTATCTCCATACAGGGGTTGGATCGCAAGCCCGTTTGGGATGACTTGTGGACGTCGCAAGGAATCCAGGAGTTTACTTGGGTGGTGTTACGACGGGGCTAGAGGTAATCCACTGAACCCTGAGACCTCTGGGACACTATAAACAAGTTGCACCAACATCAGCGCGGATAAACACCCATACATGAATATGAATATATACCAGGATTATACCCAAGTCCAGTTGTCTTTCGAGTTCTGTCGAACAAAATCACTTGAAGACCAAGTTTGAGTTTGAACCTCGAAGTAGCCGCCGTGTGGCCAAGGAAAACCGGCCTCTAATTCTCGGCCGAGGCCACGTGGCTTTTGTTTACCGTGCCGCGGCCCGACCAAAGGATGCAGCTCGGGGCCACTCACGACGACCGACTCGTTCTCGGACATTACAATCACCTTCCAGTTCATAATCGCTCATCCAGCGTCGCGTTATCCCATTAAGTACGAGCTATTTTTACATCCAGTACCCGATCTTACAGCATTGGCAATTCATCCTCGTTCGAAGTGAGCTCAGCACGGTGGAATCACCGTCAATCACAGCTGCGCAGACCCGCCCATTACTCAGTATTTGCCCTACGCTCGAAGATACCGCAGGCACCCTCGGATAGGTGATATAGAGACCGTTTCCATACTCAACACAAGATGAACTTCGTCTGCCAACAATGCAAGCATCCACTTCAAGTAGGTCCGACCCTTTCCCTGCTTCGGAGAATCGAAACTCACAATGATTCTTCGCAGCTAGATTCCTCCTTAGTAGATTTGGCACCTTCGGATTACAATATGATCGCAAGCTCGCTACCATCTACACATTCACAACAACTGCGCTCCCCTGATTCCGAGAAGCTCAACAGGGCAATGTCATCTGCGTCGGTCAACCCTACACGACACCGTTCAACCATGGGGAACGCTTCTACGCCAACCTCGCCCTCCTTGCGCGATCAAGGGAGGCAGACTAGCACGCATCGTTCCCCGATGCCCCCCAACGAGTCCTTTGTGCTCCTTCAGGATTCCGTCATACGCCAAATTCCCTCCCCTGTTCCCTCTCCATCCCATGTAAAGAAGACTGCTTCTACGAATAAATCTCGGCAAAACGCACCTTCTGTTGCGCCAGTTCCGCCACCCATAGATGAGGTTACTCATCCAAACCCTTCGCCCCTCTCCCACCACCTGCGATCGACGCAGCGGCTGTTTAACTTACTATCTAGTCGAACCGAAATTGATCATCCTCTGTGTGCGGAGTGTACACACGAGCTTCTCACTTCTTTGAAAGCGCAGCTTGATGAGACAAAGAAGGAAAGAGACGGCTATATCGCTTTTGAGAAAGAGGTGAGGAAGGAAAGGGAGAGGGAAAAGGAAGGTATAAATAAAGCCGACGTAGACACCAAGATCGAAAAGCTCAAAGAGGAGGAGCGGTTTGCTATCGAGCAACTCAAAGCGGCTGAGAGGGAGCGTGCCCAACTGGAGGACGAATTGAAAGCACTAGAGCAGGAGGAGGAAGCTCTAGAGGAAGAGGAAGCAGAGTTAGTAGCTGGCCGCTCAATGATGTTGTTACGATCCGGATTCATTGACATGCGTTGTAGGTTCTGGCGTGTTCACAATGCGCATCTGTTGAAAGCTGCCGAGCAAGCCTCGCAGTTGGCCGCTCTCAGGGCAGCATATGCTGCAGACTCCGCAACCCTTGATAAGCTAGAGCGGACCAACGTCTACAATGACGCTTTCTGCATCGGGCATGAGGGTGTGTTTGGAACTATTAATGGGTTGCGTCTGGGGAGGGTTCCTGGTGTGCAGGTTAGTACATGATACCGTTACCGTGGTTCCGATCTAATCTGATTTATGAACAGGTAGAATGGGCTGAAATCAACGCGGCGTGGGGCCAAACATTGCTTCTGCTCTACACCATCGCAAGGAAACTGGGCTATACCTTTGAGAAGTATGTTCGCCATCGCACCCTGGGATGACGCCTTTTGATCAGTGATATCAGCTATCGCCTAGTTCCGATGGGCTCGTTCTCTCGAATCGAGCGCACAACAGGGGATAAGGCAACTTATGAGCTATATGGCTCAGGTGACCTCCACCTAGGGCGGCTCCTCCACAATCGTCGATTCGACTTTGCCATGGTTGCGTTCCTTGATTGCCTTAAACAACTTACAGAGCACGTAAGCTCCCAAGATCCCACAGCAGAGTTCCCACACCAGTCAGTGATAACGCTTGAAATCCGGGTTGTGTGAGAGATCTTATGTTATTCTTTACTTCTACATTTAGGATCAGCAAGGACAAAATAGGCGACGTTTCTGTCAAGCTTCAATTCAGTCAAGAGGAAGCGTGGACTCGTGCTTTGCGACATGTGCTCCTAGCCCTGAAGATTCTACTGAAATGGGCTACTAACGGCAGTAATGGCTGAGCTAGGCATTGACCACGAAGAAGGTTCCGTGGCCGTAGGAACATGTGGGGCAGAGAATGGCTAGCCTATGTAGGACATGCTCTTGGTATGTCGACAATTCCGAATAATATGTCGGAATAAACTCAGGCGGTGCTGAGACGATGAAATGGGGTACCTTTTTGTCGACGGCGAAACTGCAGCGCTCCCCTTTCACGGAAATTTCTGATCCTCAGACAGACCGGTTGTCTATCCGATGTTTGTTCGTTTGATATCTAGACGACCCAACCCTGTAAACGCGAGTGAAATGGAGAAATTTGGTTCTTTTACGTATTGTGACAAACCACAACACCTGCCCAACTTGTCGATTCGCGAACACGTTTGGGGATTAGTGTGACGTCTCAGGCTGTCCCAGAACCAGCGATGCAGCGAATTAGTGCTCGTGCATTTCTCGTTTCTCGCTCATTGCAGCACCTATGACCGAGGAATGATGCGAGAGAACTGTGGAGAACTCGTCCAAAAAGGGCGCTTTGATTACCTTATATGGGAGAAGTGGGGAGGGTGACCGGACCGGGGGATAAAATTCAGCAGCGATGGCGAATTTCTTGCCAACATATTTCAAGGCCGAAAGATGCTGAGTAAGTCCCATGAGAGGGTTTGTCACCTCCATCGCTTCTCTCTTCAGTCCTACTCACTTTACACAGCTCTAATTATCCCTTGATTTGTTCGTATTCGTCAGCACACCGAGGCTAAAAGCTCGCCGCCCGACCGGAAACTTGAACCTTGTACAACTCCCTCCAATTTCCTCCCCGCGATATGGGCCTCTTATATCTTGGGACACCTCTTGCATGGGATGACGCGAAACAATACGCTGATCACGTCAGAGCGCATGGTATTGCCCAATTCTTGCATATATGGGACAATCTCAAGAATAGATACGGCGACGAGCTACTTTGGGGTGATGAGGTACCGTACCTCACTCGATTGTTCTTGCACGCAAAAACGCCTCATGTTGATGATCGTCGATTTGTGGACCCCCTTGCTGGCTTTTAGGTGGAGTACATGGTCGTAGCCTTCGACGATGAAGAGAAGAACGCCAAACTCTCCTTGCGCCAATCAGAAATTTTGGCAAAGCTGCAGTCCATTACCAATGACATTGCTTCAGACAGGAATGACCCGTGAGTTTCCCTTTTTTCCCCGCCTCCTGCTTTTCCTGCACGCCTGTCTCTGACTCTACTGGTCGAAAAAAGCGGCTCTGTTCCCACTTTCCATCCCGAATATGGACGCTTCATGCTCGAATCCACACCTGGCTCTCCCTATACAGGAAATCTTCCTGATTTACTGAAGGTGGAAGAGGATATGAGATACCGGTACGGTCTCCCTCCTGAAAATCCTGATCTTCGTTGCTTATCCCGTCATATGAAGCCGCCATCTCGCGAGAAGATACCTAAAAACCAACGAGATCCCAATCACAATGACGTCCTTCCCACGTCTTGGTGTTCCCGGAGTCTTTACAGAACCCTTCTTCAGCCCAGAAGGAGCAGTGTCTAGTCACAGTCTCTTCGTTCCGGAAGAGATCACGAACCCCCATGCACGTTTCCCGTTGGTACCTTTCAACTCGCGGATCGGCCTTGGCTAAAACATTGCTTGTTTTGTTGTCGTAGGACGCTCACTGCTAATATTCGGACGAGGAGAGGATCAAAGGTTGCTATCAACCTCCCCGTCTTCTTTGATGAGAGGACACCTCGTCCCTTCGTTGACCGGACCATCCCATGGGATAGGAGCATCTATCCCGAGGACCCCGGTATGTTCCTGAAATCACTTACCCACCTGTTTTTGTTGACCAATATCCCTTTCCTGATTGAATAGAGGCAAAAAATGGTGCTGCGCTCGTTGATCATATCTATATGGACGCGATGGGCTTCGGGATGGGATGCAGTTGTTTGCAGCTGACATTCCAATCGTGTAACATCAAGGAAGCACGTCGACTTTATGATGCTCTCGTCCCTGTTGCTCCAATAATGGTACCGATATCCGAATTCCTTGCTCTTCGGATTCCTTTTGCTGACTTCCCCCCCTCGTGATCCGTCTCAATCTCACAGCTTGCGATCACAGCAGCAAGTCCGCTCTGGAGAGGATATATTACTGACGTTGATGGACGATGGGACGTCGTTTCTGGGAGTGTCGACGACAGAACGGAAGAGGAGCGGGGGCTTAAGGTATGATTTTCGCTATCTTCAGAGATGGAGATCAAGAAGGATGTTGTGCTGACTGAGCAACACAGCCTCTGAAGGAGAGCCGATTTCGAATTCCAAAGTCACGTTATGGGAGTGTCAGTTTGTATATCTCCGACGAATGGCTGAATCGCCCGGAGTACAACGATATCGAGGCACCATATGATTCGGACATTTTAGAAAGGTTAAAGACACATGGTGGGTGGTCTATTTCTATCTCTTTTGCAGGGTTCGTGGTAGTGACACGGGCTCAACAGGCATTGATGAGATTTTGGCAAGACACATTGCACATCTATTTATTCGCGACCCTATTGTTATTTTCTCTGAGACTATTCACCAAGACGACACTACTAGTAATGATCATTTTGAGGTTCGTGTTCACCTCATTAGAAGGAGAAGCGATGACATATTTGTTAACGTTTCATTCTGCAGAACATCCAATCAACCAATTGGCAGACTGTTCGTTTCAAGCCTCCTCCTACCAACTCATCGATCGGATGGCGTGTGGAATTCCGTCCTATGGAAGTGCAGTTCACCGACTTCGAAAACGCCGCTTTCACAGTCTTCGTCGTCCTTCTATCTCGCGCTATTCTCAATTACGGCATGAACCTCTATATCCCCATTTCCAAGGTGAGCCGTATTTCTTTCCCCCCTTTGCCCATTTCTCCACCATAGACAGTACACTTACTAAGCCTTATCGTGTTCGAAGGTTGATGAAAATATGGCCCGAGCTCAGCGCCGAGATGCCATACACACCCAGAAGTTCTATTTCCGTAAAGACGTCTTCCCGCCTGGGATTCCTTCCCCTATCTCTACGCCCAATTCTTCCGGGACAGCTTCGCCCGTCGAGCCCAATGGTTCTAGTGGGATCCCAAGGAGAAAAGAGAGGAAGTTGAGGAACTGTTTTGCTACTGTGCCCGTTCCTGGAGACGGGCATACCCACGCACCTATCGAGGACGAGTATGACGAGTACACATTGGATGAGATTATCAACGGCAAGGTTCGTGTCTTGATTTTGATTTTGATGGGCTATAGGCGGAATGACTGATCGATTTACGGATTTATCTAGGGTGAAGCGTTCCCTGGACTGATGAATATCGTCTATGCATACCTTGAGACTTTGGACGTGACGGCGGATGAGCGAGAGAAAATCGGTGAATACCTTGACCTCGTGAAGAGGAGAGCAAGTGGTGAGTTGCGGTTTTGTTCAATCGTTCACATCTTGCTAAATATATATTTGTATGTCATCAGGTTCTCTCCTCACCCCTGCGACGTGGATTCGAAACTTTGTTCGTTCACATCCTGCGTACAAGTTTGATTCCGTTGTCAGTCAGGAGATCAACTACGATTTGATGAAGGCTGTGGACGAAATGTGCGTACCTCTACTCACGGGTTCTTTTTTTGTGTTGTTCATTCTCGGTTCTCATATTTCTGATTATCACGTCTGGGTATGTTTAGTGAACGTGGAATTCGTGATGTCCCGGAACTTCTTCCATCAACACACACCAAGAGCTCGAAGCCCAAATTGAATGGATTCCCCAAGTCGCCGAAGGATATTAGCGAGATGTAAGCAAACCACACTGAAAGCAAAATAACAAAAACATTTGGAAGAGTTTTGTATCGATATACCTCACGTGGATATAACAACGGATAAACACCAAGTAGAACTCACTATCATTTCACTCATTCCTACCTAGACCTCGCTCGTTTGGTTACCTTGTATCGTTCATCTCTTGATCTACATTCCAGTCCGTGGATGTAACTCCTCGTGGATCTGTCTGAACGAATGTGTATCTATGATCTTACTTCGCGTGCTGACTGATGCAAGACATTGTTATGCGATGTCTATTTGGTGAGATGCTTTCTAAGATACAAAGGATGATCTATTTCCCTCTATGCAACTTGAATGAAGCCTGGACACCCTTTCCTTCTCGAATGTCAACAAGACACTTTGCATCTACCTCCCTTCCTTTCGTGGCCAACTCGACGACCTTCGGCACCAACTCAGTCGGTACACATACCACCCCGTCCTCGTCTGCTACCAGCCAGTCACCAGGGCGTACTTCAACAGCAGGGAAAGTGGTTTCGGGTTCCGTGAATCCCGGAGTGGGAATGGCGGAAATCGTGAGCGGAACGTTGATGGCGGAAGGGCGAGTGAAGGGGGATTGGCCTAGTGTAGATTGGCCCCTTGCAAATACAGGGAATCCCGAGCTACGGTGTTCGCCTATATCCCTACATCGACCCGAGATGATTACCCCGAGTGCACCCCGGGATTGTGCACCAGCAGTCATTAATCCGCCCCAGACAGCGTTCTTGACATCTGATTTGAGTCAGAGTGTGTTTCGAAAGCGCGTGTACAGAGGATTTGTCTCAGTGTGGAGTAATGGGGAGAAGGGAGAAAGCAGACTGAACGAGGAGGTGCGTCAATTACAATGACGGAACCGCTTGGAGCGGTATCAACGAAATGAGACGACAATTTTGGAGAAGTTTTGTCTGAGCCGGGGACCATTTGAACTGTGTAAGCTGGACCGCAGAGGCGTGTTTCACCCGAGGTTGTTGGCGAGAGCATTCGAATGTCGGGGATGTGTCCGCCATGTGGAAGGCCGAGTTTTATGAGAGCGTCGGATATTTCGCAGGATGAGAATGTGGCGAGAGCGGATTGGGGAGGTGAGGTGGACATTGTTCGTAGGATTGGTTGGAGTCTGTTGAGTGCTTGTTTGATGCTCATGAATGGTAGGATGTCCTTGTCTAAGTCAAGGATACTCAACAAGAGTTTGGTACAAGTGCCTGTCCGGGACCAGGAACGCCGTTCCTCCGATCCAAGCCAATCTGAGATCTTGTTGTAAATCTGCTGACATATCATCTTTGGGTAATAAATGTAGTATTATATTTCTGATGACTTATCCGATGAGTTAACCGAAACCCGTATTTGGAATTTACCAGATTTGGGCACAGCTTGGTCACATCTGCTTCTGACCTTGACCGCAACCATCTTTGCACAGGTGCAGAGGCCAACGCAGGCTCTGGCTTCGTAGCTTCAGCACCCACAAGCACTCAAAGTGCTGGACAGTCATCTCCACGACATCTACGCCGACATTCTCTTGACACCCCTCACAACAATACGCCATTCTGGCTTGACCCATCCCAGGAACCCTCTATGCCCAGCGCACGCTCATTTCATCCACCTGAACCGACATGGGCCAGGACCACAAAGAACGCACGAAGATACGTGCGCAAGTCCAACAAGGCCATAATGAAATCATACAGGTTTGAAATACCTTGGTATGATATGCCAATACGCCTACGCCCGGTAAGATTACACCCTATTCGGCTTCAAGTGGCAGAGTGCTCAGACTCGTTGACATATAGTGGTTCGTGCTGTTTACATGTATTATCATGTTAACCCTCGCCTTCCTGGGCTTCACCAACTTCTCTCATTCTCTGCCGTTGAACGACAAGTTGTTGCATTTCTTCTGCCTGATGGTCGCTACAGCGGTATTCTATTTCATCTTTGATGTAGAAGAGTAAGTCGATGGAAGGGACTGAATCCTGGATGCTGCGGCGCTGTGACTTACCGCTGACACCGCATACGACATAGGGAGGCGAGGCGGATATGGTTCTGGCGCAAATCCCCACTTATCATATCGGCTGTTGTATGTGGCTTCTTTGGAGGAATAGTGAGCGAGTATGTACAATCCTTGCTTCCAGTACGTGTCCTCCTTCTACTTCTTGGGACATTGCATGACAATGCATCGACTATAGTACAAGCAGTTTCAAATGGGAGATGTAGTAGTGAGTGGATCTTCCTATTATCAATCGTTCTTTCGTCATTCGTCACCCTCTAGGCAAACCTCCTTGGATCGGCCATTGGTTTGTATGTCGCATTCCACCTCGAGAAGTACTATAGACATAGACGCGAGGTGAGCCGTCATTTATGCGTTTGTAAGCTGTTCTTGAGGCGCTGACATGTCCCAAGATACACCGTCTGTACCGCCCCCTAGACAACGATTCGATGCCATCAGATGACGAGGACGATGACTTTGAAGCAGGGACTGCCCTACTTCCCACACACGTTGACAACACTACTACCCCACCAACTAAACCAGCTCCGAAGTCTGCGAATTCAAGAATCGGTGATGTTTGGGATGTGAGAGAGGAGCTGTTCAACATCGGGGATAGTGACGACGAGGAAGAACACCGGCCTGCGACTTCTAGCTATCATCACTCACAGCCAGAAACAGGGTCACTTCCTTCAACTCCCAAGATCATTGTGACAAGCTCGGATTGAACCATTGGGTGCTTCATTTCTCGTACTTGGGGTTTCTCGCGACAGTTCTGTCAGAGGACTATTTGTCGATGTAGTTTTATACTAATCTAACGTTGAATATTTTATTATATCATCTCTATACCAGTGTCTTGTTGTAGCAATCTTCCTTATTTCTTCTTGGGTATGCGTTCAACGAGATGAGAGCCCGAAGTGGCAGGAGATGTGAGCCACGTCGTCGCGTGTCCCAGGATTGGGTTTTCGGAATGAAACGAAAAGTAGCCGGAAGTCGCGCCTTGAAATGAGCCTCCACCACAAACCCCAATGCCAACATGCTCGACCTCCCCCCTCAGGTCCTCTCACATCTCTCACCGTCTTTTACGTGCCAATAACAAACCAAGAGTGAGCTTTGTATGGCCGCATAGGGGCAGTCGGGTGAAATGGGCTTCCACGGCGGTGGTACCAGCACAGAAGTCTAGCTCGAGTTCTTCACAACCTCCAGTCCCGACAGATGTCTCCTCATCTCATAAAAGAGCTCTCACGACACTTTTCAAGGCTGTGTCGTTTCTCCCAAGAGTATTGCCGTCGACTTCGGATGGTGTGAAATACGATTCGGCGTCGGTGGAGTTTTGGGAGAGGTTATTGAGGGGAGCTCAGATGGGTCTGAATGAGCCTGCGAGCGAGAGTGTAGCTTGGGTTGTCGGTGCGTGTCGAGCTTCAGGACGAAATCTAACACTTTTTCTGATGAATTGTAGTGTATGGATGTGATGAATTTTCTGGAGCACGCGATATTGTCACTGCGTTGCTGGAGGAACCGTTTTCATCGGATTCTCTCAAGCAAGCCGTTCGTGAACGATGGAAAGTCGCAGAGACTGCTCCAAGTCTAACCATCAAGTAAGTTGTTCTGGACTTTAGTTTCTGTTCGCCGAGTTGCTCACGCAATATAGGTATGGATCCACACAACCTAGAACGGAAGACTCTGGTGTTCTGAGCTTTCGCTCTTCATGGCTACAGCAATTCTCCTTGCCCACAGAACTACGAGAACTCCCACATAGACCAAGCTCTTCCGCGTTGACATCTCTATTCGCAGCAGATATCCCTATTATTGTCTGCAACCCAGTGATAACACCTTTATCCACCATTCTCTCCGACCCTTCTTTACCTCTGAACCACGCTAATGCCATCCTAATCATTAACTCTTCCGAAGGACCCATAGACTTCCCCTCCATATCCCATAAACACTTCCCCGCATTATCTCAATCCCTCACCGTCCTTTTCGCAGATTCAAAGCGCGCCTTGAATGCCTTGGATACACTCTCGTCTAATCCTGGTTCCGCCATCAATATCCAGAGATATCAAGATGGATTCACGCAATCAAATCTTCCGAGTTTGACCTCGGCAATTGCAGAGAAGCTTTCTGCGACGTCGTCTCTCTCCTCGCTTCGCGTCCAAAACGCCCTCCAGCTGTTACAAGACTCTTTTCGGGCTTGCCATCTCGCGCTTAAGGATGCTGCTCGCGAGGTCGATAGTGTTCATATAAATTCGAATGCTTTGAGGGATGAGATCGCAGAGCTGAAAGCGCGTGTGGGTGTGGAGGTGTTTGGTTCAGAAGGGACGAATGAGGTGAAGAGTGCAGTGGATAGTGCGAAGAAAGAGGTGAAGGTGGCGATGGATAGGTTGACATGGTGGAGGTTGTTGTGGAGGGTGGATGATGTCGCGACGATAGTTTCTGCGGCTGTGAATGGTGCATGGTGTCGAGAGCTCGAAGACAAAGTGAGTCCGCCCCTTCTGTTGCATCATTCTCACAATTTGAACGGCTTCCCCGCATATATTGATGTTTTGGTCATATCGTAGCTCATTTATCATTCCGGTCGACTATCCGCCTCTCAAAAAGCCTTTACTCGGTCAACTGAAGCCCTTCTATGCAAATACCGAATACCGTCCCCTTTCCACTCTCCCATCCTTCAGAACACCCTTTCCCAACTCGAGTCATCACCAACATTCCCTCTCACGCCTGCCTCCCTCACAACTCCAATCCACAATCGGCGAAACCAACTGGCCTACCCGACGAATACGCTCCACCGAACCGCGCAACGCGTCACTCTCGGGATGGGGGGAAGCGTCTTGGGAGGAATGGGCGTGGCATGGGCCGGTTGGGCAGGACAATTGGGCATTTTGGGATCATATGGCGCCGGAATGGAGGTAGAGAGCGCGGCTGGTGTTGGGATGCTCGGAGCTGCCATTGGTGTGAGATGGGCTGTGGGGAAGTGGGAGAGGGCTAAGAGGAAGTGGTGGAAGGATTGGGATAGGGTTGGGGAAGGGCTCGAGAGAGATCTCAGGGTATGTTTTCTTTGTTGTTTGTTGGAGATCGTACTTTACAACGACTAATCTTGGGTCTGTTTTGTAGGCGACATTGGATAGGGTGGTCGATGAACAGGTAGTTGCCGTCCCAGAGAACGCGTGTAGTGGTCTGTGCGAGTTGGCCCGAAAACGAAAAGACGAGATTGAAAACCTCAGAGAGGAGGTTTTCATCATGGAGGATGAGTCTGGCATTACTGAATCACTAAATAAAAGCTAGGTAGATCGACATTCCAGCTTTGAATGGTATATGCTGCTCCTGAGCAAACCAAGGTCTGCGAGAAACACCACAAATCTCGTCAATCTGACCCAATCGCGGAAGGACCGTCCATTCCTGTACTAGTTCTACACGTCGGTCGTGGGGTAATAATAAGCCCGCCATTGTTTATGACGATGTCATAACCTAACAGCGGCATAAATTACAGTATATCTTAAGTCTCCTCGTCTGACTCCGAATCTTCGGCAGACGATGCACGACTTGAATCGTCCATGATTTCATCCAGTAAATAATCCACTTCACCCTCTGGATACTTCGGATCCCAATCAAATAGTATCCGGTTGACCCATCTACTGCACACCATCTCCAATCTATCTCGATCTGCTGGGGAACCCCACAAGATCTTGAGCCTTTGAATAGGGTGCGCTCCTCGGAATCTGGCTCGAAGCGTGGACGCCAGAACGTCGATGAAATCCTCGCGAGTATTTCCTGATCGAGGTTTCCGTCCTCCTGGACCCATCGTAAGGTGGGTAAGGTGAGGAAGGGGGAGGGGGAGGGGTGCATGAACAGGGGATTCGCCTTCGTCATCGTCCTTATCCTCCAAACTATCTCCAATGATAGCATTAAGGCAGCATATCAATGCATGAGCCGAACCCGTAATATCCAGGTGCTCAAGAGCGGGAACTGCATTGACAAGTCGGGTCCAGTAGGCACTAGGACAGGTCCGTTGCGCATCTCGGATGACGAGATGGACGAGGTTCGACAGAGGGAGCGTATTGTAGAACCTACGGAGGGCCCGAAATGCGTTGTAGTAGTCGAGGTCGCCCATGCTAATGTTGATATCCGCCCCCGTTTGCGGTAACTCGTACACCGATACATCTTCTCCATGTTGGGTGCGATCCCAAGCAAGGATATGAGACCATTCGTTGCAGAGAGAATCTCGGAACTGTAGGAAAGCTGACAACAGGGGCCGGTACATGGCGCTCGAGGAGCCACGAGCCGCGAGGTCTCGGAGCGTTTCACCGAATACTGGGAGAAGTGCGTCGGGATCAATGGGCCGCTCCAAAGGACGTTCGCCCGATGCTATCAGGATAGAAAAGGCGATTCTTGTATCAACAGGGAATGAGATCGAGCTCAAGAGGGCTCTACAGTGTCGATAAGCCGAATTGACCTCGAAATGCCGGAGTCGAGGAAATTGAAGTCGACGGTTGGTCGCATGGTTCAGGTAGGTGTCATTGGATAGTCGGTAACACCCTGTCCGAATCTTCAACGATTCAAGCAATGGCATTTGAGATAGGTGTTCCAATAAGTCCGCGAAGAGCAGCGTTTGCGTATTGTCGTGCCATGAGATATTCAAATGGGTCAACGTGGGTCGAAAGAACCTCTGCATCACGTTAAATGGTTGCCCCGAAAGTTTCAGTATCTTCAGGGATGACAAGTCGAGCTCATCTCGTAAGGTCCAACTTTGGGCATTGTCCTCATGTCTCTCGCAATGAACTTTGAAAGATGTGAGCTTTGGAGCATCGCGGTTAAGAAGTTGGTAGATGAAGGTTGTCTCCATTTCTTCCGTGATACAGTGAGATGGGCCAGGTTTGAAAACGATGGAAGCCATGTTCGAAAAGTCCGATAACGCGAGTTGCAGGAGAGACATTCTCACAGGAGTGAAAATTGCCCCCAAATGCGCAAAAAAACTGGACTGGCAAACCGGATGATCGAGCAAGAACGGTCACGAGATAGTCCAAGGACCTCTGCGGTAGCACAATATACGTCCAGAGTGACTTGCATCGAATCGCGACATCCCTCCAGAGATGGCAAACATGAGTTACCCGGCACCAACGAAGGGTATGGATCGGAGAATCGGTGGATAATCGTTGGCCACGAGAGTCAGCCTCCCAAGAGGCAACAAGGTGCACTCGAAAAATTTCGAGCAGCACATCCTCTGGAAGTTTCGATATCGGGGCAAGCGCGTTGATGCTGCGTTTTGTTGCGTAGATAAATCGATATGCCGTATCAACTGCGGATTCGAGATTTCTGCGAATGTGGAGGGCGCTGCGACCGTAAAGCTGTTGCTCCATTTGGACGTTATATCCCTGTGATGCGAGCAGGGGTTAAAAGAGCATATGGTTTTAGTACGGGGTCACGTTCTACATTGTGATTAGTGTAAGTAAAGTGAGTGGGGTGGATGGGAACGAGGAACAGACTTGTGATGGCGATTCTCTATAGGGTAAAGTCCTTCTCCCTTGATGCACAACTTGTAATTCGTTGTCCTGAGCGCCCGTAACGAGACGCAATGCGTTCTCGTTGGAGATCGTTGGAGATAAGTAAACTTGAACGCTGAGGGGCAAAATTGAAGGAGTTGGCGTCTAGATTTCAACGATCTGTTCAAGTAATTAGACGCCATCCTCTTCGGGTCCAGCCCCTGTCTCAACAGGAATGAATTTCCGGGAGACGGAGTGACATGGGTCCAAACATAGTGAAAGAAACTCGACATATCCGGGATTCACACTATACAGTATCGCATTCTCGTCTGGTGTGGCATTGCTGTCTGCTCATCGCGTCCAGGTGCGTAAACCCGCTGGGTCACGGTGCACAACGTACGATCCAAAACATCGACGTTATCGTTGAGGAAACCCGATATCGTCGACTATCATGATTTACAGCGAAATATAATACAGCATACCTTATGTCCCATCATCCTCATCACTCTCCGAATCTTCAGCAGACGACTCAGAGCTCGAATCGGTTATGATGTAGTCCAACTCGGAGAAATAATCGACCTTTCCCTATGGATATCTTGAATCCCAATCAAACAATAGTTCTTCAACCCATGCACTGAAATTTTCCTCAAGTCTATTCTGATCCGCGGGGGTCCCCACAAGAGCTTGAGCCTCCGAATAGGATGTGCCCTTTGGGATCTCATCCGAAGGGTGGATGCCAGAACCTCGATGAAATCGTCGCGAATTGCCCCTGTTTGAGGCTTCCGTCCTTCCGGTCCTATAACGAGCTGAGTAAGGCGGGGAAGTGGGAGGGGTATATGCGCCTGAACCATGTCTTCGTCATCGCTTCCTTCACCGATTTCGCCTATTATGGCATTGAGGCAGCATATCAACACATGAGCTGACCCCGTAACATCCAAATGCTCAAGCGCAGGGGCTGCCTCCACAAGCCTTGTCCAATAGGCACTGGGGCAGGCTCGCTGGGCATCTCGAATGACAAGAAAAGCGAGACTTGACAGAGGGAGTGTGGTGTAGAACCTACGGAGTGCGCGGAATGAGGTACTGTCGTGGAGATCGTCCATGTCGATCGTGACAGTCGCCCTAGCTATCGGTAGGACATAACCCGGCGCGTCTTCTCCGTCTTGTGTATGGTCCCAAGCAAGAATACGAGAAATTTTGAAGTCACGACGATCTCTGAATTGTAAAAATGCCGACAAAAGGGGACGGATTTGGGTGCTTGGTGAACCACGAGCGGCAAGGTCTCGGAGCGTCTTCCGAAATACAGGGAGGAGTGTATCGGTATCTGTGGGGTCATCAAAAGGCCGGGGGTCATTGATAGTCCTCTTCTCCTCCGATAAAGAGATGTGGAAGGTGATTCCGGTGCCTGTGGGGAATGAGATTGAGCTCAAGATGGTTCCACAATGTCGATAACCCGATGTGAGCTCGAAGTAACGAAGTCGAGGAAGTTGAATCGGAGAGTCATGGTGAGTGGTGATATCGGTTGAAGAGGCGCCATCTGGGGATCGGTAATAATATCCAGTCAGGATCTCCAATGATTCTAGTAAGGGCATATGCGACAGAGGTTCCAGCAGATCCATGGCGAGAGACCTTTGCACATGGTCTGGCCACGAAAGCTTCAATTGGGTCAACGTGGGCCGAAAGAATTTCTGAACCATGTGGAATGGCAGCCCGTCAAGGTCCAGTACCTGCAAGGATGATAGGTCAAGCCCATCTCGCAAGGTCCGATTTTGGGTCCGTGTGATATTAAGATCGCAATGAACTCTGAGAGAGGTGAGTCTCGGAGCGTCGCGATTGAGAAACTGGTGGATAAAAGTTGAATCCATTACAGAAGTGGTTCTGAAATCTATGGTGGCGATGCGAGAAAAGTCCGATAATGCAATTTCGAGGAGAGACATCCTGGATCGGGTGAAATGCCCCACTGCGCGAAAATGAACGGGTAGGCCATATGATCGGTTGAGGATGGTGACCAGATAGTCAGAGGATCCCTGCGGCAGTGCGATATAGGTCCAGAGAGTCTTGCATCGGATCGCAGCATCCCTCCAGAAATGACGAACATGCGTTACCCAACACCAACGAAGGGTGTGGGTAGGCGAAGAAGTGTCTCGACGATCACGAGCATCAGCCGTCCAGCACAGAAAGAAATACACCCGAAAGATTTCAAGTAGAACATCCTCCGGGAGTTTAGAGATCGGAGCGAGCATATTGAGTTTGCGTTTTGTATCGCATAGATATTGAGTTGTACGATAGACTTCGGATTCAAGGTATGAGCGAATCTCTTGAGCATTGGAATCACGAGACCGCTGCTCCATTATTGACTAAAAAAATCGTTATTTGTATTCGTCGCTGCATAAGACTTCACTCACTTGCGCAGCCTACTGTACTAAAAAGGTGAATTGACTGAGTTATTCCTCTGGAAGACGAACGAGCAAAATCTCGTAGGGCTTCAGTCTCGAGGAATGGCGATTTTTAGAGACCTTGGGGCGCAATGCTTGGAGTCGACCTGTGGGTCACCTTAAGTTGGTGCTCCAGTTGTGGAAGAATGGGACATAGGCTATGGGGTCCGTGACAAGCAGAGGAACGTGGCTGGTAATCACTGGCCATGGAATGATGGCGCAACTCGAACCTTCACGGAGTTAAGCGCCAAAGTCACCAGATATACTGGGGACACAGAGCACGCGTCCCATTGGTATCAATGAGCTTCAAAGCCGGTTGTCCTGTTCTGAAAGTTTGGGTACATCATACAAAAATCGGATCACCCTACCCCGAATAAATCCTCCTCTTCCCTGGTGAAGATCCGATAGATTCATAGTTGACAATGGTCTACGGCATATTACATGGCTCAGCATCACTTGAAGGCATATCCGATGATACATCCAAGAGTTTTCCAACGAGACCCCATCACTCGAGAGAACGAGAACGTGTCACTAGGTGAACGACACCTCCCGTTTGGTGAGGTTATCTCCGGGAGTCTGTGGTTTCAGCGGGAGTGAGGTTGGTGTCACTGCGGAATGTTTAGGTTCGACACCAGTCAAAATATCCAAGGAAAGAGGGGAATATTCAGGGTAAGGTAATGATGAAAGAGAAAACAAAAAACGGCGAGGTTCGGTTATGCAGCAGGACTACCACGGGCAATTGCACCGCTACGTGATGAAAATGCCTGAGTGGGAAGCAACATTGTCACGAAAATGGATGCGTGTATGAGACGATGAAAGGGCCAGGGCGCAAGGCACTGCAAGGAGTAAAACATGTTCGGCTTCATCTTCCTGGCTCTTCCATCTATATCCCATAGCCTGATTCTTGTGAACATCGTCAAAAAATGGGGATAAATTGGCCGCGCCGTGGGTCGATAGCAGATATCGACTGTAGGATTATGGTATCAAACATATAAATGACGTCGTCTTGAGATAAAGTACATATTACATCACATCATATTTGTCTGATTCCGAGTCTTCAGCGGACCACTCATCGCTCGAATCGTCGAGATCAACGTCACGATACGGAAGATACCACAAGAAAGATAGGGCGTTGACCCAACTCCTCAAACTCTCCTTGAGTCTGTCCTTATCTGTTGGGTATCCCCACAAAATCTGGAGCTCCTGTATAGGCTGGGCGGCTTGGAACCGGGTTTGGAGAATAGATGCTAGGATCTTAATGAACTCGTTACGAGCATTCACTAAGCCATATCTCCGTTCTCCCGGACCTATCGACAGTCGCGTCAAGCGGGGGAGAAGAAAGGTGCTTGGTTTGACGCCCCGTTTGTTACGAAAATGATCCCCATTTCCCTCTTGAGGGTCTCCCGATATCGCACGAAGAACACAGACCAATGCAGGTCCTGATCCTACGACCTGTAGATATTCGAGCGCAGGAAGGGCACGGACAAGCCTCCTCCAGTGGGCAGTAGGGCATCTCCTTTGAGCTTCCTTGATTTCGAGTTGAACGAGACTTGAGAGAGGTAGGGTAATGTAGAACCTTCGAAGTGCGCGGTATGCATTACGCCCATCGAGGTCATCCATGGAAAGGAAGACCGTGGGTCTCCCCTGCGGCAGGATACTACCCGATGGACTTCTCCCCTTTCCTAAATGGTCCCAAGCTGAGATGCTGGATCCGAGGTGGCCAAGCCTGTGGGAGAATTGTAACTGTGCTGATAAGATAGGGCGATCGAGAGCGGAATTTGGTGCATGGTGGGCGGTGATGTTCTGAAGCGTATTGCGAAATGTGGCAAGGAACGAGTTAGGCCCATGGTCTAAATCCCAGTTGTACTCGAAAAGGTAGATGAAGAAAGCAGTTTGAGATTTAGAAGGGAAAGTGATAGAGCTCAAGAGAGTCTTGCAATCAAAATAGTTTGTCGTAAGCTCGAAGTACTGAAGCCGAGGGAGTACGATACAGGGGGCTCGTTCTCTTGGGGCACGGGGCACTGGAGCGGGATAATCCCCCCAAATGGGCGTGATCTCGAGCCATTCGAGTTGGTCCATATAGGACAACGGTTGCAGAAGATCCGTCGCGGGGGGTGCTTGGGTGCCGTCTGACCAAGCAAGCTTGAGGGAGGTCAGCGTGGGCCTCAAATAGTTCCGCATCACAGCGAACGATTGACCAAAGAGTTCAAGTGTCCTCAAGGATGATAGGTCGAGGTCACCTTGCAAAGGCCATGCTTTAGCCAGGGGTTGAGTTTCGCCGCCGAAGGCGACTGTGAAGGAAGTTAACAGCGGGGCGTCGCGATTGAACAATTGATTGATAATCAGGGCATCGGCTCCCCGAGCGGGCGTGACAGATGACGGGAGATATATATCAATAGAAGCCAACCTTGGGAGAACAGACAGGGCAGTCTCGAGGAGACTCATCCTCAAAGAAGTCATATCGCCTCGCACACAAAGATGGATCGGCAAGTCGGATGACCTGGATAGGAAGGTGAGGAGGTAGTCCAGAGATCGTCGGGGTAGAACGATATAGGTCCAGAGGGTCTTACACCTGATAGCAACGTCTCTCCACAATTGGCAGACCTGCGTTACCCAGCACCAACGAGCAGTATGGGAAGTAGGGTCGAGACGCCACCCATATGTAAGTTGGTCTGCTGTCCAACACATGAGGAGATATTCTCGAAATATCTCGATCAGGATGTCCTCTGGGAGATTGAAGATCGGATTAAATCCATTGTCGTTGCATTCTGTTGTAAAAATGGGTAGTGAAGTGCAATGGAGGTCCGATTCGATATTTGTAGAAAGTCGATGATCATTGGGACGATGAGGAGGGGTTTCCATTGGCTGTAAAGGATCGTTTTTGGAGCCCTTTTCGACATGGATCGCTACTCACAATTTGTGGACCGATGGTATGCAGAAAGAACCAAGGCAAGAGTGGCTAAAGCATGAGCTTGCTCGGAGTTGCCAGTCAAAGGTGGAAGTTGATGTTATGCGAACAACCCAGTCGCGCTCTTGGCGCCGGCACCAACATCAAAAGCGCCTATTTCTCTAACTTTCCCACGAAGAACTCCAATTGGAATAGTGCGATCTCATTCAAATATCGAGGTCGAGATGGAGAAAAACTACAGGGGGTCGTCAGTACTGTAACGGCGGCGGCAACAAAATAGGACTCATGTCGGGTGAGTACCATATACACAGGCCACAGACTCCTCACGGTTTCAAGTAACAAACATAAGCTCCATTGTCAAACTTCAGGTCAACCAGAACCTTCTCGGCCACCAGCACGCTATGACACCATCTCCAAAGAAACTATCATATCAAACACCACCCTCCTTATCCTCAAACGCGAATGGAGCAATAGCCTCCATCAGTGGGAAGGGGGATTCTTTGATGAGAATATCACCGTGAGGAAGATGACAGTTGTTGGTGCCAGTGACTAAGCCCTCTCGAACCACGTCTGCTAGATGCCGAGCCTGTGGGCATATCTTTGCCATGGCGTCAGCATCCCTTGATACACCACACACCTCCTCGTAATCTCCAAGATCTCCACGGCTGAGGAGAGCGGTAGACAAATCATTAAGTGCAATGACGCAGTCTGGGGCGTATTTGATGGGGTCAAGTTTCGCCAGGTCGCGTCGGAGATCAACACGGTCACGGGCGGTCTGAAGTGCCTTCTCCAACTTTGCTGTTTCGGCCATCCCATGGTCGATGCCGTGAAGTACTTGCGCATTCTCAACATTCCATCGTGCGGCCAAACTGAACGCCTTGCAATCGCGATATTCCATAGAGGATTTATCAAATTCCTCGCCCTGAAGAATTCTGAGCGCCTCCTCTGCGGATTGAGACGCCGCATCCTCTCTCTCTGCCTGAACTTGACAATGACTGAGGTTGGCCAGAAAGGCCGCGAGACCCAACTTGTAAGAGGCAGCGGGATCGTGAGACGATAACGCCTTCTGCATTTGTACGGCTTCGTTTGCGTTATCTAACGCATCTTTGGCTCTGCGTGCGTGCCTCAGCCTGATAGAAAGGTTGTGCAGGGTGGTGGCCATATATGCGGAGTCGCTGCCGGCGATAACGAAGTGGATTTTCGAAGTTTCTGTGATGGAGAGGGCATCGTCCCATTCGCCAAGGTCATCCAACCTATTTGCTAGGTCTGATAAACACTTCGCGAATTCTGACTCTGAACACATCAGGGCAAGGGCCCTTTGACGTGTTGTGAGGTTTGCGAGGAAGCGGTCCTCTTCCCCGGACAAGCGCCTGGTCGCTCTCGTGGCAAGGTTTAAATATGTATTCCAGAACATCCGTCGATAAATCTCGGAACAGGCTGGGTCCTGAGCGAGTTCTTTGCGGATCTCGAATGCCCTCCAGAGGTTTCCCTGCGCCTCGAGCAGGGTTGCACGACAACTTCGTATTTCTGGCTCCGTGGGGTGGACTTGGATTTTGGAGAGTAGTTGGTCGCATTTGGTCAGATCGTGAGCTCCATCGCGTGGAGTGCCAGTGCGCACGTAGCGACTGAGATAGAGACTGGCAATATCCGCATAAAGCCACGATTGGCTGCAAACAACCTCAGACTGGGCTGAGGTCGTGATCTGGCTGAATCCAAACCCCTCTCCAAGTGGGAGCTGACCGTCTAATCAAAGGTGTTCACTGGTCTAGTGCTTGAACTCGGACAGCAATGAACCAGAACTCACACTCATTCATTAGCACTTTCAGGAGTTCGTCAAAGGCCGGCACCTCAAAACCATCACAAGCGGCTCGATTTGCAACCGCCTCCACTGTCTCAACGATAGAAGGTATTTGTATGATGAATTGATCTTTATCTGCAAAGTTGCCCGTTAACACCTCGCAACTCGCAGAACAGACAACTAACCTCGACTGGCCAGCTGGGCAAGGACTGTTGGACTGTGGTAGGGCTGTTTCTGGATAGCTGTACGAATGAGATCCGGAATGTTCTTCTGTCTCAATATTACTGGGACACTTCCGGCTTGGATTCAATATCTCAGACCAAGGCGACCACGGAACAAATAGATGGGGACGTACGAATTGAAGCCAGGAGCCTTAGATGATCGATCCACTGGCATCTTTCAGACGTGGACTCGAGACTCCGCCTGATGATCGCAGATGCGCTCGCAATATCGTAGACTCGGAGGTACTGATCGACGGTTTGACTATGCTGTGATTCTGTCGAAGGGATATCCATTAGTGCGAGGAGTGATGAATACAGGACCAACAGCATCCAAGCTTAAGCCCCTAAGTATTGGACACCTTTCGGACTCAGCCCCAAATATATCAAACACTTGTCTGGCGCTTTGGGACATTCAGGGGGAGGGTTCCCGAGGAGTCGGCCAGACTCGCACTTGTAAACCACATCGTGCATCCCTTTTTGGTTTTGGTGGCAATCCGGCTCTTCGGGAGACCTCCTCCTCCTCCTGGCGGGGTCTGAAAAGAGCCCATCTGGGAACGAGCTTTGGAGTAACCCCTAAATATAGGGGCGAAGTGTCCCAACGGCTTCCGCCATCGTGCCTCTGAAAGAGTTTCGCTGAATATTTCACACACAGCGAAACCGCCAAATCACTACATTGTGTTGAACTTTCGCGATTTTAGTAGAACAGTGAACGCGACGATACCGACCCCGTAACAGAGGGATCGCGCGGGGAAATTGTCTATCTGGTGGAGCCGTGTCAGCCTCTGAGTGGTACAGCACTTGCATTATGTACCTGGTGAAGCCCTGTCACTAGGCTTATGTGAGTACATCGCATAAAAACAACAAAAAAGATTCACTTACGTCTCTCCGAGTGGTACAGCATTTGGAGAGACGACTCAGACGAGGCGCGCTTTGCGCACGATTTGTGTATTCAAATTTCTCGATGCCACTGTAACCCGCGCGAAAAAACACTTCAACCGGAGGGAGCCACGTGGGCATTACATAATATGTTAGACTTGCGCAAATGGCTGCAAATGGGTAAGAAACCTGACCTCGTTCAATAGAGGAACTGCACGGGGGAAAATATCCTAACGAATCGGACGCCTAGCGACGTCTCTCCAAGTGGTCGTAACACTTATATGGTATTTACCCAGCGACGCCGGGTGTGGTGAGTACTACGATGTAAATACAAAGAAGAATTAGAGTCACTCACGTCTTTCCAAGTGTTCGTAACAATTCAAGATACATTTCTTCATCATCCATACGATATCGCCCGCGATCAGCATATCAAATCGTTTCCACCTCGCCCATCACCACTTTCGATCACCACCGAGTCGGGCATCGTCCGCGCCCGCGCCCGTGTCCTTGTCCTCAATTTTCAACATAATAGCGTTAGGTACTGTACCTAATCTGGAGCTTTATATAATTGCCGCTACATCTGGTCACCTCGGTTGGATACCGGTGGTTCATAAGGACAACCAACGTGCGGCCAAGTTTGCAAAACTTCCATCACACATAGAGCATATCTCGTCCGAATTGTCTTCGGTCACTAGGAACAAGAAATCTAGTATATAAGGGTGTTGATCTTGAATTTCAGAACGCTCTCAGGCACAAAGCGAGTGGGTTGGGTGGTGATACAAGTACAACGGACAGAAAGAGGGCTAACTATGCTATGAGTTATTGCATACAACACGGATACTACTCAGAATCGCCCATTGTTCGTCCTCGGTCAAGGAGTCCTTCTCTTCTTCTGAAATGATCGCGATAAGTCTGAGAAGATCTCACTTCGAAGATACTACTCACCAAAATCTTTGCCGTCTCTGAAAATGGAGAGGTCTATCGGACGATCGTCATTCGCGTTGAAATCGATCAAACACTTCGGGTCAGAAACTACATACCCGCATCATCCAAGGTAAACCCCTCGCTTCTAAGCCTCTCGATCTCCTTCACCATGATGTCTGATGGATACGGTGGGAGTGATTCGAATTCGCCATGCATCACTTCCAGCTTGGTAGACAATGACGCATCAAGATTGGTCGCATAAGGTGGTGGTTGTTTAGAGGTAGAGGCGCTCGTTTTTGTTTAATATTGAGGGACAACGATACCACGATGCCTTTATTGATGCCTAAACGACGTCCAATACCGCTTGCGGATGCACGCGCCGATGTTCTCTGGAAGGAGGTCAGCTAAGACTGCGAGAAGCGTAGAAAAGACGACGTACCATTGCTTGCTTCTTCAGCGAACTTGACTTGATGTAGAATGTAGTCGTGAGGTCCCAAACGTCCTTCTTTAACTTGGAGTAATCTGGGTCCTTTTTATCTTTGGTCTTGAGGACGGCAAGCCATGCTTGGAGGTCCTCCCCGTCGACATTGAGCCTTTCGCATATAGCATATTAGACTTATGATCCAAGCAGCGAGAGAGATCTTACTGATGGTATTGTTCCAAAATCATTTTGGTCTCCTCCAACTGCTCTGTGCACATTTTATCCTCGTTCCCTTGCAGAACGATGATGACCCGTTGGAGGCATCCTTCTGCTTGGTCCACGAGCTTGGACTCGCGGGAGAACATGAGCATTAGTTTTTGTCGAAACCCGCAATCCTTAGCTGTGATGATGGAGGAGATAGACGCCATGTGAGAGTATGCCTAGGGAGAATATACGACAACAGAGTGCTTGGGCAGGCTGAACAAGCTGTGTGACTCAGATGAGGACTACTAGTCGTAAGCTGCGATGTTGGTGTCTTCGCATTGAAGTTGCGGAGGCTTTATACTCTCTGAATGTATAGTGTCCCATTTTGGACGATGTCTGAGTTTCACGCCTTTCGCTCTTCCCTGTCGAACGACTGAATGAGTGATCAAGGTGCAAGAGGATGTTTTTGTTCAGCCGAAGCCCACAAGCGTATATACATAGTGGGAACACATCAAAACACACAACCCTGATTTAGTAATGGAATCGCTCGGCTAATAATGAGCGCTGAGGGTCTTTGTATCCAACAATTACATGGCTCGGGAGAACGTCAACTCACGAGGACAACAGGATCCAATTCTCTCCGGTCTCTCGGGCAGTCTCTCTCGTTCAGCCATTGCTTCGGGTTCCCATCTCTTTGTCTCCCCTTGTCCGCACATATGGCATCCCCTGCGCCACAGTCGCGAATCCTACAGTTACTGGAGGAAACTGAGGCCCGCCAGCGAGATCGACCATCCACGACCAACCTCTTGCAACATGAGATATTCTGGAGGGACCAACAAGTCTGGTTGCAAGAGAAGGGGTATATGCTACGCCCACGCTATCATCCTAACTGGATTCCAGCTTCGCAAGGCAAGGCGGGTCCTGCTCGTATACACGAGGATACGGTCTGCCCTCTGGTGAGAGCTTTCACTGCCTTGATCTTCCTTGCTCATCCTGCATAGTTTCCCCAAGTTATGGACGCGAAAAGATCTTCCACCGGGGATATCGTCATGCTCAAGAAAGTGTCCAAGGAGCGCCACCCTTATGAGATAGGTATCCACAAATATTTTTCCACCGAACCAGTAGCATCACATCCCCGGAATCATTGTGTTCCCCTTCTCGACGTGCTCGAGGTACCCGGTGACACAGATATCGTCTTACTTGTGATGCCATTACTCCGGGCATGCGACGATCCAATGTTTCAGACCATTGGGGAGATCGTCGAATTTCTAAGGCAGACTCTTGAGGTGAGAATCAACATGTTCTGAGGAATCTGAAAGCTGACCGCGATTATAGGGCGTTCAATTCATGCATCAAGCTCATGTAGCGCATAGGTGAGACCCTTGTTGTCCACAAATTGCGAGCTAGGACATAAACCTTGACAGAGACTGTAATTCCTTGAATATAATGATGGATCCAACGAATTTATATCCCGATCTTTTCCATCCTCAAGTTCCTAATATGAGTTACGAGTACACCGGCCAAGCAAGACACCTTACACGGACCGCAGCACCTGTCAAGTACTACCTCATAGACTTCGGAATATCACGAAAGTTCGATCCCGCGGATGGTCCCCCCAGAGAGCTCCCAATAAGGGGCGGGGACAAGAGTGCGCCCGAGATCGACTCCGAGGAGCCAATTGATCCATTCCCAACCGATGTATACTACTTAGGGAACATGATTCGAATGGATATACTGGACGTAAGGACCTATTCCTCTTTGGACGACCCGATTTTTGACGTGACCTATCAGGTGGCTCATGGGGCAGAATTTCTGAGACCTCTTGCAGAGGATATGGCCCAGGATGATCCTTCGAAGCGGCCCAATATGGACGAGGTTGTTGAGAGGTTTGAGAAGCTCCGTCGTTCCCTCTGGTGGTGGCGTTTGAGAGCGAGACTGAAGTACGTTGAGGAAGACGATACACTTGGGTTAACAACATGGAAAAATTTTAGACACATTTTTCGTACAATGGGACACATTCTCAGGGCTGAAAAGGCGATACCTGCGCCGTGTCTATCCTAGATCCGTTTCTGTAGTCGAGTACAAGGGCACGCAGACATTCATTCTGTTTACTAAGAAATGCTCCGGTTCGCGAATCAGAAGAGTGTCACTATGTCATTGGAGTACATATCGGCGTGAACTACAAGAACGGCTTCTTTGGGAGCCTATGCGATCGCTAAATCGCTCCTGGAGCTAGTCAGATCTCTCGAGAACTTGGATGATTGATTTCTTACTTACCGTCTCTTCTGGCAGTCATCCCGCAACTTCGAAAATGCGTCTTCCCACTTGGGGTTGACGTATCGTGCTGCACCAAAAGTCCTGAGATTGCTCTCATATCTCCTTGATGCCACCACCATCATTCCCCAATCTGTATCCTTCNCNNTNNNNCNTNGNCNANNNNCNTNGNCTNTNT
>JANAWD010000019.1:0-21135 GCA_027627245.1 Meripilus lineatus | reverse complement strand
TATNNNGATCATCNNNCACTCNATTCGAATGTCNNAGGCAAGTCTGGTGGAAAATCTTGCGGGACGCGAGCTTCTCTGTAACCTCATGAAGGAGTGCGATGTTGGAACGCGCAACAAAATAGTGTCTGGATAGCGTCCGCTATGTTGAAGAAAGCTCCGGTTGGAGCTTCACTGAATTCCCATGTTGGTAACGGCCCATGAGAAAAAAGGACCTCAATGACTTCTTTCACTTTCTTGAAGAGGTGGAGAATGTCTGCGGCGGGGAAATTCCCTATTTTGTGTGAACAATTAATCAAGTACAGAAAATGAGGGGACTTACTTAGCCTTTCATTGCGGTCTTTTCAAAGCGAAGGACAGCACAGCAAGAGATATTTGTGGCTTCCATCTCAAAATGTGGTCTGAAATCAACCAGTCTCTCCTGATCACGGCGAACAAAAAGTCTGCCAAGTGATTCCTTCCCAAATGTCGTCACTGCAATACTGCCAGTTATCCAGAAGCAGGAGGTACGCCCTCGCCCATCCATGGCTTCCAATCCAGACGCTCCGACTCGTTGATTTGAGTTCGCATCTCCCGAAGTAGCGCATCCGTGAGCAGCAGAGAGATCGAGTCCTGCCCATAATTAAGGAGATTGGAAGGCTCCGCTCTAAGTTCCCGACGTTCAATCAATCCTTGAACACAATGTATGGCTGATTCACCATCGACATCCGCAAGACACGTAGCGATAGTATCTTTGACAAGGCGATCATCGAACGATAGCTTGTCCGCTTCACTCCAAATGACAGCATCTTGATCGGACTTGACGCGAAGGGTGGACTCCTCGACAAGAGGGCCTGGATCTAGGAAAGCGAGAGATTTCTTCCATAACTCGTTGGCTTCCAGGATCTTTCGTATCGAAACATGGATGCCTCGTCGAATGGATTGGGTAGTCGACTTCAGGGAGGGAGACTTGTAGGGACACCTCGACGAAAATAGAGGTGCGAACATGAGATATGCGTAGAACACGAAGAACATCGCGACCACTGTGGTGATGCAGCAGAAGAGGGCGTAATGAAACTGGTGCACGAAGAGACACAGTGCAATCAGGAAGAACGTCAGCGCCAGCTGCAGCAGCGTAGGTAGCGCACTGGCAATGCTGAAGACATGCCATGTCTCCAGGCTGCGAAGCCTGCTGAAACGTATTCGCGCGAGGGCTTGAGGCGATGTGCTATCATTCGCCAGATACTCTCGAAGCCACTGCTTGACCAGCATTCCGAGGGATGCGGTCACGAGGCAGAGTATGAGAGCGAGGAACCAAAGCAGGTTGACGAAAAAGACTGAAGTAGAAGGCTTGAAGTCGGAGGAGATTTGGATCGGTACAGTGGTTTGGAGGGTGGAGTTTACGAATGCCGGATTCACGGTGAAGCTATTGAGCTGCTGCGATATCTGGGACAACAATTGGATTGTTAATTGACCAGACTCCGGCTGAAGAAGCTTGTACGCCTCGACGATAAAAGCTGCAAGGACAGCGGAGAAAAGACCAGCCTGTATACAAGGGCAGTTAGATAGTATTCAACAAAACAATGGCATGCGCACTGAAGCTAAATTACTCACGAAGACGAGAAGGGTGTCAATGTCCTCTTTGTAGCTGCCTATCTTCGCTTCATCGTGATTTTCGAGCGTCTTTGACAACCTCGGCCATGCCTCAGGATTTTTTGCGAAGATAGCTTGAGGGTGCTTGGCCGCGGTAACTCGTCTTCCCTAGCAGAGTCACAGGGAGAGGATTGGATTTACGCCACAATTGATCGGAAACATGGACACACGTACAACGTTAACATCATGCTCAAGCGATTCAAATGAAGCCTTTGTTATGGTCGAATCCTTCGCCTTCGTCTCGGGCTCAGGGGGAGGAGTAGGCGCATTGGATTCAGGAGATTGTGTCGCCATGGGCAGCAGTGTTCGAGAGGAACAAGGGTGCTAGACGCGATGAATGCACCAAGCGAGATGTAAAGAACGCACAAACAAACACAAAGCGAGCTGATCAACGACCGTTGTCGTAACCCCATGCAGGATGACACCTCGAGACGGCTTCGACGGTTTCACAGCCAGAGGTAGCGACAGAGATAATGAGAAAGACAATAATTACCAGAAGACCGAGTACCGGAGTGGTCGCAGACAAAATTCAAACGTCCTAGCAAAGTAGGATACAACAAAGATGTCCTTGAAAGGCCGAGCTTAACTCCAGCATTTGACGGTGATTTAAATTGTGGGAGTATCAATCCTCTATGAGATCAAAACAACGAACCAATTCGCCTCCCCAGATATTGGCCAAGTATAGCAAGAGCACCGCGAAACGAGATACGAGGCTATTATTGGTGGAAGATTCCAATGCCGCTGACCACCATGTTGAACTTCCGACAATCATGATCAGCTGAAAACGTTGCGTCACTTCATTCATTTTTGGACGTCGTTCGCATGAGGTTTGAGGAAGTTTATCTGTTTAGTTCTCTACCAAAAACGTCAATATTCTTCGTACCTCTAAGGAGGTACAGTATATCTGGGAGGTGGTCTCGGTCCTCTCAGGCTCGGAGGTGTCGGAGTCAGATTGTAGCATGCCGCGTCCACCTCCTTGGTCACCAGAGTTTCGCTCAATATCAATACCCTAAGTGAACCCTCTTGTGCGTCATCCTCCAGCCTTGACTTCCCTTTTCATTTCTCATGAGCTACAGTTCCCTCAGATTGGATTGGATTGCTGAGCGATCTCGGGGACATCTGTCTGGGCATTGAGTGGCGCTCCAGACGGGACATCCGGCATTTGTTGTTTTGCCACCATAACGGTTCGATGAGCTTGCTTACAATAAATACGTTTAGAATGCTCTGAGCTGCTTCAACACATTAGGTTCCATCTACTTACCACAATTTCGTAGTCCGAACTTTGGGCGTGTGTCCACAATATGTTGAAGGTGCGAGATCTGTATCTTATGGGTGACCATTGATTGGCCAAGTTTGCGAAGACTGCCACGACACACCGCACAGATCTCATTTGATTTGAATTTCAGCCAACTCCAGGAAAAATTCTACCAGTCACGGTGAACAAAGAATAAAATTTATTTCGAATCTCGGAGCGCTATCATGCATGAATGTAATGACTCAGGTGGTGGTACAAGTTGAATGGACAGAAATAGTGGTGGTTATGCTATGAGTCATGACATGCGAAGTGAATGCCACGGAGAATGGCCAATTGCTCTTCTTCGGTCAAAGAGTCGTTCTCTTCATCTGAAAAAGAAAATTATGACAAATAGAAACTTATGCCCGAGATACCACTTACCAAAATGATCCCCATTTTTGAATATGGACAGGTCTGGTAGACGATGGATGATTAATATTTACACTTTCATAGAACTGAGGGGTGAGGATCAGATACACACCTACATCATCCAGGGTCAGCCCGTCGCTTCTGAGCTTCTCGATCTCCTTGGCCAAGGCCTCTGAAGAATATGGCGGAAGTGGTTCGAACTCGCCATACATGATTTCAAGTTCCGAAGTCGACGATGTTGCGCCTTGCAAATATGGTGGCGGCTCCGAGTCTTTAGAGATGCTCTTCTTCCTCTTGAGATCGAGAGACAACGATACCACGACGCCCTCGTTGATACCTAAACGACGTCCGATACTGCGTGCGTTTGCACGATCTGATGTTCTCTGAATCAAGGTACTAAGCTAGAATACCCGAGGGGTTCGATACAGACGACAAACCTGTGCTCGTCTACGCAACGCGTTCGACTGCTTGAAGAATCTAGTTACAAGACCTCTTACATTCTTCTTCATCTGGGCGTAATCTTTGTCTTTCTTGTCCTTGGTTCTTAGGGTGTCGAGCCATGCCTGAAGATCCTCTCGGTCAACGTTGAGCCTGCAGTGGCCAATCGCGGATCGATGAGATTATGATGACACGATAAGACAAGAAAACTCGCACCGGTGGTAGTGCTCAATGATCGTTTGGCTCTGCTGCAGTTGTTCCGCGCGCATTGCCTCCTCGTTCTTTTCAAGAATGATTATGACTCGCGAGAGGCATCCCTCTCCTTGTTCCATGAGCTTGGACTCCCCGGAGAACAGAAGCATTAACTTCTGCCGAAGCCCGCAGTCCTTCGATGTAATGATAGATGATATGGACGACATGTGAAGATACGGCGGGATAGTTGCTTCGGGACTGGCAGTGATAATGAGTGAGGACTTAGAAGTTCAGTTGTTGGTGTTTGCCATGCTGCGCTGAGACTTTATATTCTCCGACGCACGGCTGAAAACTGGTGTGAATCTGAGTTTCTCGCGCGATTCGCTCGAGATCTGCCGGCTGAGCAACTGTCAGCTGCAAGAGGATGTTATTGTTCAACGAACGCCCACAGACGAACATAGTGAGAACCCATCAGGATACACAACCCTTATTAAGTAATGGTATCTCTCGGCTAATTCTGAGCGTCAAGTTCGTGATTGTACACACAAGGACAATAACAACAATGAGGACGTAAACCAGCAATGACAACAACGTCCAAATCGCTCCGCGTTTCCTAGGCAAGCCCTCTATTCAGGCATCAGCTGTTGGTGTCGAACTATTACTGCCCCACCTTCCTCTAACCTCGCCCTTCATCGTCCTGTATTGCTCGGTTCGGTCATTTTGCAATTATGACAACCTCTGCGCCACAGTCACGAATCCGGCAGATGCTTGCAAAGGCTGAGGCTGAACAACGAGAACGACCACCAACGACCAATCTCATGGAAGATGAGGTCTTTTGGAAGGATCAGCAGGTCTGGCTGCAAGAGAAGGGATATATGCTACGCCCACGCTACCATCCAAACTGGGTACCATCTGCGCAGACCAAACCGGGTCCTGCTCGAATCCACGAGGATACTATCTGCCCTCTGGTGGGTGCTTTCAACTCCGTTCTTTTCTTCACTGACTTATGCACAGTTTCCTCAAGTTATGGACGCAAAGAGCATGTCTACAGGAGACATTGTGATGCTCAAGAAAGTGTCTCTGGCACATCACCCTTATGAAATAGGCATTCATCAGTATTTCTCCGCTGAACCCATAGCGTCGCATCCTCGAAATCATTGCGTTCCCCTTCTCAACGTGTTGGAAGTACCAGGCGAACCGGATACTGTCTTACTTGTGATGCCATTGCTCCGGTCATTTGATGATCCAAAGTTCCAAACCATTGGAGAACTCATCGAATGCCTTAGACAGATTTTCGAGGTAAACACCACCATATTCCGGATTACTTCGAATGTTGACAATATTCACAGGGCGTCCAATTTATGCATCATGCCCATGTGGCACACAGGTAGGGTATTCGCTCATACAAATTGGGATCATAGTCATGGATTCTGACAGGGACTGTAACTCGCTGAATATCATGATGGACCCGACAGGCCTCTTTCCGGATCTTTACCACCCTCAAGTGCCAGACATGAACTATGAGTACACGGACCTGGCCAAGCGCTTTACGCGAACAAAAGCACCTATCAAATACTACCTAATAGACTTCGGAATATCACGGAAATTCAATCCAGCAGACGGTCCTCCGAGAGAGCTTCCAATAAGGGGTGGGGACAAGAGCGCGCCCGAAAACGACTCCGAAGAACCTATTGATCCCTTCCCAACAGACGTATATTACTTAGGAAACATGATTCGCGAGGACATCCTTGATGTGGGTACCTATTCCTTCTTATACTATCAAAATTCTCAAGTTGCATACTAGCTGACACGCGGGGTTGAATTCTTGAGACCCCTTGCTGAGGATATGGCGCAAGAAGATCCTTCGAAGCGACCCAACATGGATGAAGTTGTTGAGAGGTTCGAGAAGTTCCGTCGTTCCCTCTGGTGGTGGCAACTGAGAGCCAGGGTCAAGTATCTTGACGAGAACGAGGTATTTGGGTTGACGGCATTGAACAATTTTCGGCACATTTTCCGTACTGCTGGGGACATTCTTAAGGCTCGAAAGGCACTACCTAGACCAAAGTGACTCGTTACATTAATTGTAGACGTCCTGTAGGTCGCTGAATCGCGATGCAACCCCCTTCGGATACCAACCTTTGCAGATATGCGGGAAGGTGCCATTCTAATAAAGGCTAGATACCTGACCTGAGAGTACAAGGTCGCCATGAATACCGTGAATGGTGTTCTGTCACTCGTCGGCAACGAGAGTACATCAACACCCCATTTGTTGCAACACATTGGTGGAAGGTTCCCCCTTTTCCTCATTGAGACGACCTTTATTGTTTGCTCGATACGTACATCATTCGTCACAAAAACGTTGGATGATCAGTGGTGGAAAGTGGCACAAGGCAGGAATTCACGACAAGAACCCGAGAATGTTAAGTTCATATCCGATGCCTACGTCTCCTAGTAGCGTCTGTAAGTGGTATATCGACCGTACATACAACGAGGATGGATGTGTGACTCCCCAGGACATATACTAACCATTGGTTAAAAATGGAAAGAAGAGGCAAGTTCTCGACTCGGAGTTTGCCCATAAGAGTTTTTGGAGCTGAACATCAAGGACCTCCACAAAAGCGTTTCCAGAATAGTCGTTCCAATTCTGTCTCGTCGTTTTCAGAAACCCACAAGAAGCGTGTGAATTAACGAGTCTACCTCGTTGGCTCTAAAGATGCAGCACAGCCCGCATTGGATTCTATTGTACGCATAGACGGGTGCCTACGCTATCCCAAGGTCGCCCCTAAGAAGGGATTAGCTTCCTGTTACATTTGCCACGTGGCATTCTCACTCACCGTTTCTTCTGGCAATCATCTCGCAACTTCGAAAATGCGTCTTCCCACTTGGGGTTGACGTGTCGTGCTGCATCAAAAGTCTTGAGGTTGCTCTCATATTTCCTTGATGCCACCACCATCATTCCCCAATCTGTATCCTTCGCGGTCATCCACTGCCTAAAATCGTCATCTTTGTCCACGATCTCTTGTGCCGTGATTATTGCGATATCGACCACTCTTTCGATGTCCGAGGCAATCTGGTGGAAAATCTTGCGGGACGCGAGCTTCTCTGTAACCTCATGAAGGAGTGCGATGTTGGACGCGCAACAAAATAGTGTCTGGATAGCGTCCGCTATGTTGAAGAAAGGTCCGGATGGGGCTTCGCTGAATTCCCATGTTGGTAACGGCCCATGAGAAAACAGGATCTCAATGACTTCTTTCATTTTCTTGAAGAGGTGGAGAATGTCTGCGACGGGGAAATTCCCTATTTTGTGTGAACAATTAATCAAGTACAGAAAATGAGGGGACTTACTTAGCCTTTCATTGCGGTCTTTCAAAGCGAAGGACAGCACAGCAAGAGATATCCGCGGCTTCCATCTCAAGATATGGTCTGAAATCAACCAGTCTCTCCTGATCACGGCGAACAGGAAGTCGGCCAAGTGATTCTTGCCAACGTCGTCACTGCAATACTGCCAGTTGTCTAGAAGGAGGAAGTACGCCTCGCCCATCCACGGCTTCCAATCCAGACGCTCCGACTCATTAATTTGAGTGCGCATCTCCCGAAGTAGCGCGTCCGTGAGTAAGAGAGAGATCGAGTCTTGCCCATAGTCGAGTAGGTTGGCAGGTTCCGCCTTGACTTCCTGTCAATGTCCTCTTTGTAGCTGCCTATCTTCGCTTCGTCGTGATTTTCGAGTGTCTTCGACAACCTCGGCCATGCCTCAGGATTTTTTGCAAAGATAGCTTGAGGGTGCTTGGCCGCGGTAACTCGTCTTCCCTAGCAGAGTTACAGGGAGAGGATTGGATTTACGCCACGATTGATCGGAAACATGGACGCACGTACAACGTTAACATCATGCTCAAGCGATGCAAATGAGGCCTTTGTTATTGTTACATCCTTCGCCTTCACGTCAGGCCCAGGAGGAGTAGCCGAATTCGATGCAGGGGATTGTGTCGCCATGGCATGGACAACAGTGTTCGAGAGGAACAAGGGCGCGAGACGCGAGACGCGATGAATGCAAGAAGCGAGATGCACAGAGCGCACAAATAAGCACAAAGCGAGTTGATCAACGACCGTTGACGTTAAACTTCGCCGCCGTTGCAGCAACCCCATGTAGGATGACACCTCGAGGTGTATGTGAGGCGGCTCCGAGAGCACGTGGACGGTTTCACAGCCAGAGATAGCGACAGAATAACTGCCAAAGATGATCTTCATCAGAACATCGGATGTCGGATTGCAGACAAAGCTCAAACGCACTATCATCATTGTCCAGCAGTCTGATAGCAAACTAGGATACAACAAAGATGCCCTTGAAAGACCGAATCATGCTCCAGCATTTAAAGAAAGGGAGCTGAATTGTGAGAGTATCAATTCTCTGTGAGACGAACAAAATGAGTCGGAAAAGAAATTTTCCTCCCCAGATATTGACCAAGTATCGCAAGAGCAACGCAAAACGGGATACGAGACTAGTAGCGGAAGGTTCCAGTTTCGTTCCCATTGACCACCAGTTTAAGTGTCCGACAACGCGTTGAAATCGTTGCATCACTTCATCCATTTTGGGGCGGTCCTTGGGTTCGATCTGTACCATATCGTCCACAAGAGGCTTCAAGAAGTCTAGTCGATGTGTTTTCTACCAGAAATGTCAGTATTTGTGGCTCGTTCGAAGAGTTGAGATTGCACCCACTCGGAAGAAATCTTGCTGAATCATATTTCCAATGTAGTAGACGTCTGTAGCGAAGGGGTCGTGTAGGTCCCATCTCTTACTTGAGTGGAATTCTGGAACAGATTCGTCATCCGCTTCTGCTGGGATAACCATAGCATCCCCGGCGGCGGGATCCATCCTCATTGCAAGGCCCAACGACACAAAATAATATCTTGGCGTTCTCTCAACCTGGTTGTCCAAAACTGTCGTGTCCGAACGCGTGCTTCGAGGATCAAACATGATGTTCACCCCAGTGCAATTCCTAGATATGATCTGTAAATGGATGCTGCTCACGCCAAAGGTGAGGGAAATGGTACCTATGCGTGATGTTATTCTGGTGCATGAATTGCAACCCCTACAGTAAATCGGCAAAATGAGATGACGCGATCGAATAAGAACAAATATGTGGTACCTCAAAGACTTGCTTCAGAAATTCAATCGCGTCTTGAACAGTCTGGATCGGCAGATCGTGACGAGGTCGAAGCAGCGGCATGACGATAATCTTCTCGGGCGCTGAGTCAGGCAGTTCGAGGATGTCGATGAGAGGTACGCAATGATTTTTGGGATGCGACGCAAGGTCTTCGCTGAATTCACGAAGAATATCGTCCTCATACCGACAACGTATCCTCAATACCCGTTTTAATACGACAACCTCTCCAGTTCGTTTACAAGTTGCAGCCGTTAAGTTTCTTTTCTATATGCACCGTGAGCCACAAATACAGAAGCTCAAAGCACCTTTGTCTTACCTTTACGTGACCAGAGGGCACTCCATTGCCCATATCCTCACGAATCCCGCTTGTTGCATGGCCAAAAGGGCGAAGGGAGTATCCCTGATCTTTAAGGAACTCTTCGTGGTCAACCCAGAACGTGTCATTTCTCACCACCATAGAGTGGGAGATAGCACCATTTTTCCTACGATTTCTGTGCTTCGGTGAAGGTGAAGTCGAACCTTGCATGTTTTCTATGTGGACCGGAAGAGGAAGGCACGACGCGAGTTAGTCGTGGATTGGAGGGTAAAAGCTGGAGATTGTTGAAGTGAAGATACACCCGGAGTTCTTTTATCTGGTGCACACGCCATCGTCTTGTTGTATATAATGCCGCAGTGCAGTGGCCTTTGATCTGGAGAGCAAGTGGCCCAAGTCCGTCCGATCAGGTATTGTTCGATCTCGGTCCCTTGAGGCGAAGGTCGACCTTTGAGGACCTATCCTTTGACGTTGACGAGCGGGTTATCCTAGAGGCTTGAGTCATGATGCTTGTGTTCAAGACGGTGTAGTTCAACTTCAAGAATAGACTTCAAGTTCATCATGTTCAGACTTGGCTGGTTGGAGCGCCGGCAAGGAAACTGCCGAGATCGAAGCGCCCATCGCGCTCACATCCTGGCTGTCGACGGGATTTCAGTGACTCTCCGATTTGCTCACATTGTCTTTTTTCTCAATATCAATCACATCGCGCTCATATCTTTGGCGTGCTGAAAGACATATTGTGGTCATCATATCTCCGAATACATAAGCGACAGATGAGACGCGCCCCACTTCCGATCCGTGAGTATTATGATCCTTTTAAAAAGTGATTACTGCTGGCACGCGACTCCCACCCTCAGTTTATTCTCACTCCAGGCTCACTCGGTGTATTCATTGTATCGTGGTCTATCGCGACCGTTAACGATAAACGGACTGTGAATGAAGACCAACGTCATGTATACACAGCCTCTAGATGGCAGACCGCTGTCTTCGTAATACAGTCCCGTTCCAGCTTCGTCGACAGGTGCAGTGGGCGTGGTGTGTCTCTCGTTCAAGCTATGCCATCATTACTGGGGTTTTTTTTATCAGCTCTAATGGCGGATAGACGACCAGAGTCTTCTGGTTCGGGTCGATGTGGGGTTATTTACGCATCTGTGTGCTAGCCCGAGCGTGTGCTCCACTCTTCCCAGGCTGTGGTTGACTCGAATGTCATTCTATAGCAGGATCTATACCGATGGAGAGCGCAAAGCGGTACCGGTGTAGAGCCAACATGTCGCTTTCTCAAGCTTGACGTGAGGCAGGATAATACATTGACTCATCGGCCTTATTTATAACGGCTATTAGTGCCCCCAACAACTTCTAGGGAAGCGACAATGTCTTCGAATCCCAAAATTTCGAGCAAGGAGTCCAACATCAAGACCACCGACGACAAGGTAGGCAAATCATTCATATATGTATGCTTGGACCAGTTTATTCATTTGACTTATTCAAACGTCGCTGAACGTGTTGTATACCGAAAGTACAACACAGGCTCGCCTCATAAGAAAGCCAAGGTTTCCTGCGAGCAATGTATTCTTCGAGGAATGTCCTGCTCTGTGTCCGACTCGGAGGAGGGAAGAGCAGCATGCTCGAATTGCCAGGCTGTGCAGTCTCGGTGCTCTCGTGCTGGTCCACGCACTCGTTCATTAGGTGAGGGTCTCGGTCATTTACGACAACAAACCCCAAAATGTAGTACGGCTAATTAGACTTTGCTGTGGGATTAGTGAAACATGGTGTTCGAAATGCTTCTCCTACGGAGGAGCCATCACATATCCCCAGTATACCTTCCACACAATCATCGTCCACAGGCACGAGCACTAGTTCACTCAAACGCAAGCGTGAACCAGCGACCGATCCACCATCAATGACTGTAAATGTTGCTCCAAGAGAACGACAAAATCAAACTGAAGTTCAGCCGCCGTCTCAACAGAAGGTCGTTTTATGTTTGTATGACTCGTGTAACCATTTGACCTACCCCAAGCTTCAGAGGTAAAAGTTGATCTGATCCAAAACACTGTTGCAGGGGTCGCGCATGCATGAGGTCTGGATGCGAGCTCGATTGTCAACTAGTAACTCAATTTATTCGATGGACCCAAGTAGATTGATCCCATATGGGATGCCAATCCCAGGCCTTTTGTATATTCGAGACGTTGTCACAAACTTCGATGGAGAGTGGAATAACACAATCATGAGACCTGAGTACGTTGAGCCAGTGGACGTGTGGGCCACGTGTGAACGCAAGTTCAAGTTCAGTGTATTCGATGTTCAGCACGAATTGCGACACACAAGCATATATGACCTTTTATTGACTTGTTGCGACTATGCAAGTTATCTCATAGTCAAGCCGCTTTCTTTCAAAAATAATTCGTTACATTCCGTCGACTGAAGAGGGACCCTCTAGCGATAGGTTCGCTCACCACTGATTTCACGCCCTGTTCGATCGCCCTCGGCTCGCCGGTATTATATTTTACGGAGTATGACGCTTGGATGCATTCATAATCGTAACGACGTTGAAAAGGCAGCTACTGGTTACTGTGACGTTGAGAAACCCGGTTCAAGTTCAAGGAGTATCTGGCTTTGAGCGCTCGTGGCATTGATCTAAGATAAAGATCTAATCTCATCCTGTCCACCGCTCCATGTCATTACTCGACAGACCTGCAACACCTTACAGACAACGCTTGCTCGATGTATCCATCTATTCACTGGCCTGCAACCTCCTTGCAGTTTCGAAACTCTGTTGATGTTCACGGTCGGCGCAGTCGATGGGAGATCGAAGAAGGATCGAGGGGGATCGGGGTAGCGAATCGGAACAGAGAAGTGAGACAGCGACGGACGAGATTTGAGTAGAAACTTACCATATGATTATACCACGGACTTTTAAGCACGCTCGTGCGTGTACCGTCTCTTCAAGTGCTCCGTATACGACGCTTGAAGAGACGTGAGTATTTGATCTTCATTTTTGTATTTATCGAAGTACTCACTTTACCGTGCCACCTAGTGACTGTATCGTCGCTAGGTAAATATACCGAAGTGCTCCGTATACGACGCTTGAAGAGACTGACTGTATCGTCGCTAGGTTGTGCGACGTCGTCCGAAGTCGTTAGGAACCCATTTGGTTGATCCCTCTGTGCGCCGAGCGGAGTCTTGCGCCGCACGAGGTTCGTATCACCTGCGCGGTTTTCTTATTTCTACAGGTTATGGGCCCTGCGCCCTAACGAATTAATTCGGACATACCTCGTTGAATGAATCCCACTCCTATTGATTGTTCAAACCTCCTCCACGTCTACGACACCTCCGAAGTCACTGATAATCACTTCGATCCCACACGCGACAATTATTTTCGTTGCTCGTCACAGCCTTGTCCAAATCGGCACACAGGCCCAGTTTCGGAACGCGTTGACCCTTGGGGAGTTCCGATACTCTCTGAGCAAACAGACCGGATCCGACGCGCTCATCCTAGAGGAATCTACGAAGAGAAACAATCAGAGACAGAAATCGAGGCTCACCTCCTTGATCAATCACCTTCTTCCCCACTCCTTCCAGATCCTGTGATGGACCCTCCCGAGACCTCTCCTACTCCAACGATCTCAGTCGCTGATATCAACCGCGCCTTCCAGGACGTTCCGAAGCTCTCGTCCAACGGGAGCAACTACCTCCTATGGTCCGAACGTGCCCACTTCGCTCTGGTGATGCTGGACCTTGATACGCTCCTTAAGGCGGCCCCGACTGATGCGACTGCTTCGATATCGAAGAAAATATTAGTTGCGATGTTCGGGAAGATGGACAATGGGATATTCATGCTTACTCGGAAGAATGCAAATCCTTTCGATCTCGTGAAATTCTTGGACGCACGCTTCGACGCTAACACGGACAAAATCCAAACTGATGAACGTTCGAAACTGTTTGCGATGGACTGTACTCACGATTCCGGATTCGCCAAGCATCTTGATAATGTCGAGAGGCAACACACGCGTCTTGGTGATATGGGTTGCTCAATCACAGACGAGGATTATATTGCAGTAATCTCTAAAGTCCCGCCGTCATATCAGCATGTCGTGGACCGGGAGAAATATGTTATTCGACAAACCAACCTATTGGGAGCTCAGTTCACTGAGGAACCGAAGAAGTGGGTTGATATCAAACTTACCCCAGTTATGCTTCTTCGGGCTCTTCGTGCTGAAGCTCAGTCCCGTGGACAAGGAAAGGGAGGGAAGTCGAAAGGTGATTCGGCGAACTCTGCCAGTGGAGGTGGAGGAAATGGTGGCGGGAAAGGGAAAGGACGGCGAGGGAAAGGAAAAGGCAAGGGTACGGCCACTTCTGATGCCTCTGGCTCGAAGGATTCCGCCCCTGATCTTTCAACCATCACCTGCTACCGATGCAAAGGTATTGGTCACAAGTCGAACAAATGCCCATCGCCACGGAATATCATCCCAAAGGACACGGCGAATGCTGCTACTCCCACCACTCCAACTACCCCAGCTGCGAAGGATACCCCAACCGTCACTGCCAACACAGCCTCCATTGTCGAAATCAACTCAGACGATGAGCTCTGGGCGACATCTGCGATTGATCCATCCATCCATTATTCCCCATACATTCCCAATGTGATTGATTGCTCGGGCCTCGATGATCAGGGATTCGTCGAGGACCTCCATGCTTCCGCCGCTGTTGTCGAGGCTCTGATTGCTCCTTCGGAATCTCGCTGCGAAATTTTCGACTCTGGTGCATCCCGACACATGTCTCCCTTTCGAGATCAGTTCGAGAATTTTCATACCATCCCAACCCGGCAGATCCGAGCAGCGAACTCACACAATTTCCAAGCGTATGGAATGGGGAACCTCATCATTCGTGTTCCCAATGGGAAATCCTGGTCGAATATCCTTCTTCGTGACATACTGTACGCTCCCCAAATGCATGCTACTCTTGCCTCCCTTGGGCAATTCGACGATGCTGGCTATGCTATTCTGATCCATGGTGGAACCCTCACTATCAAATCGCCGACTGGTACGAAGATCGGGAAAATCCACAAGGACCATAGTGGTCTCTATAGGGTTTCCTCTGATGACTCTGCTTCTGTCGCCTCAATTCCATCACTCTCACTTTTCGAACTTCATTGCCGACTTGGTCACATCTCGTATCGATACCTGAAGAAGCTCCACTCTTCGGGCAGCCTGAAAGGCCTGGTTCTTGACCCAAATCGTATGGACGAAACCGAGTGCCCCTCCTGCATCAAGGCGAAAATCACACGAGCCCCGATTGAGAAGTCTCGAGCTTCTCCTCGTGCGATGAAGTTTGGTGACCTCATTCACATGGACGTCTGGGGCCCAGCTAGAGTCCGTACCATCCATCATTCCCTCTACACCCTCACGATTATCGACGACGCTACCTGTTGGCTCGAAGCTCCCCTCATGAAATCGAAGGATGAGGCTTTTGCCAAGTACGTCAGCTACCAGACCCTAACGAAGACCCAGCATGGGGTTACATTTAAGGTTGTTCATTCTGACCGTGGTGGTGAATTTCTCTCGAACGAATTCACTAATTATCTCCAATCCGAAGGGACTGAACGCCGACTCACAGTCCATGATACCCCCGAGCACAATGGTGTCGCTGAGCGAACCCACCGTACAATTTTCGAGATGGTTCGTGCGTGTATGACTGGAACTGGTGTTCCGCAATGGCTCTGGGGTGAGGCATTCCAATTCGCAGTGTATGTTTTCAATCGTACGCCACGATCCGCGATCGGCTTCAAGATCCCTTACGAAGTTCGTTTTGGTTCACCCCCTGATCTCTCACACCTCCGACCGTGGGGTTCCCTTTGCTACGTGAAAGTGGATGCCTTAAATAAGCTCGCTGATCGTGCTGAGGAAGCTCGTTACATGGGTCCCGACTCTACATCCAACGGTTTTCGTGTTTACTGGGAAAAGCGTAAGGTTATTTCTATCGAGAGAAATGTCATATTCTCAGCTCGTGCGACCTCTCCCGTCGAGGGGGAGTACAATATCACCTTACCAATGTCCGACGCGAAACTCGCACCAGCTCTTCTCCCTCCGACTCAAATTCCCGAAGTCATCTCCGAACCGATTGATCCCAATATCGTATCAGGAAAGCGAAATCGTGTACCATCTGAGAAGGCCCGTTTGATTGCGCAGGGGATTGGACTTGCTTGTCAGGAGATCGAGGATGGAGAAGTGGATGAGGAGTATGTTATGGCGAATCTGGCGAATGTTTCCTCGGAGATTGTGGATCGGATCCCTCGTACGTTTAAGGAAGCCCTCACATTACCAGATGCGGAGGAATGGATTGGTGGAACGAACGAGGAATTTTCTCGCTTGAAAGCGAGGAATGCATGGGTGTATGTGTATCCTCCCAAGGATGCAAACATCATTGGTTCCCGTCTTGTCTTTGCCCTGAAGCGAGATGCAAACCATAAGGTAACTAAGCATCGTGTTCGCCTCGTTGCTCAAGGATGCTTCCAAGTCGAAGGGGCTGACTACCTCTTTGACGATGTTTTCGCTCCTGTGGCTCGAATGGAGACAAACCGTGCCCTATGTGCCTTGGCAGCGTCGAAGGATTGGGAGATTGGCCAGATGGACGTGAAGTCGGCCTATTTGTATGGACAGATGGAAGAGGGGGAGGAAATTTACATGCGACCGCCACCAGGTGTCAAGCCCGAGGGTATTCTTCCTGGTCAGGTAATGAAACTCCTCGTTTGCATCTACGGACTTAAACAGGCTGGTCGGCGTTGGTACAAGAAGGTCCAGAGTATCATGAAGAAGATAGGCCTCACACGCTCAAACTTTGATCATGCAGTCTTCTTCCGCCTTCTCTCAAATGGCGGCCTCATTGCCATCTCCCTCCATGTCGATGACGCCACAGGTATTGCACCAAACCGAGTCCTCTTGACGGAATTGAAGAACCGAATCAAGGCCGAAGTCGAGTGTGTGGATTCTGGCGATCTTTCATGGATGCTAGGAATCGAGATCAAACGTGATCGCTCAGCCCGAACCATTTCCTTCTCCCAACACGCATATCTTGACCAGATTCTCGCCAGGTATGGCTTCGCCGATCTCAGACCATTGGTTACCCCCGTAGACCCCCATGTGACGTTGGACACCTCTCAATGCGCTACCACACCCTCCGATATCGATTTCATGCGTGACAAACCTTACCGTGAAGCTCTTGGTGCCCTCATGTATGCATCAGTCGCAACACGACCTGACATCACCTACGCCGTCTCATCCCTTGCAAGATTCTCCCAGAACCCCGGTCCGACCCACTGGACGGCCCTAAAACGTGTCTTCGCGTACTTGAAGGGGACCCGCGAGATGTGGTTGACAGTTGGAGGTCGAGATGTGAAGTTGATGGGGTACTCGGACGCTGATGGAATGTCCCAGGAAGGACGCCGCCCGATATCTGGGTATGTTTATCTTATAGGCGGCGCGATCTCATGGTCTTCGAAACGCCAGGATATCGTCACACTGTCAACAACGGAAGCTGAGTATGTTGCTCTCACACACGCGGCCAAAGAAGCAATATGGTTGAAGAACTTACTCGGCGAGTTATTCCCTCGTATCCCATTCACCCCCGTCACCATCCAATGCGACAACCAAGGCGCAATCGCTCTTTCGAAGGATGATCGTTTTCACTCCCGTACTAAGCATATCGATATTCGATATCATTTCATCCGGTATGTTGTCGAATCGAAATACGTACAAACATACTATTGCCCGACCGACGAGATGGTGGCCGATATCCTCACAAAGGGTCTCCCGTTGCCCAAGACCAAACTCTTCGCCTCGTTGATGGGACTCGGCAAGGTTTGAGGGGGAGTGTTGATGTTCACGGTCGGCGCAGTCGATGGGAGATCGAAGAAGGATCGAGGGGGATCGGGGTAGCGAATCGGAACAGAGAAGTGAGACAGCGACGGACGAGATTTGAGTAGAAACTTACCATATGATTATACCACGGACTTTTAAGCACGCTCGTGCGTGTACCGTCTCTTCAAGTGCTCCGTATACGACGCTTGAAGAGACGTGAGTATTTGATCTTCATTTTTGTATTTATCGAAGTACTCACTTTACCGTGCCACCTAGTGACTGTATCGTCGCTAGGTAAATATACCGAAGTGCTCCGTATACGACGCTTGAAGAGACTGACTGTATCGTCGCTAGGTTGTGCGACGTCGTCCGAAGTCGTTAGGAACCCATTTGGTTGATCCCTCTGTGCGCCGAGCGGAGTCTTGCGCCGCACGAGGTTCGTATCACCTGCGCGGTTTTCTTATTTCTACAAACTCAACATGTGTAGATTTATAGTCCAAGATCCAATCGTAGCTGACACGGAAGAGCAGCTTTTGTGGTCTTGGTTCAAATCTGGGAAGTGATCGTGAGGATGGGGCTGGCAGTGGAAGATTCAAAAGCATATAGGACTGCGCTGGTCAGCACAAATACTTCACTCTCCTCAAGTTCTCTCCACGACCTTCAACGCTCGGCACGCAGTCCTCTCCAAAGTTACGCTCCTGTCAAGATGACCTCCATTGTCAAGTTCGAGACAGAATTGAGCGCACAAGACGATAGACCCCTTCGTCTTCCACCTTTTCCGGACTGCAATGTGAGCGCAACCGAGACAATGACGGGGCTGTTACAATTCTTGGTATGTCATCTGATCTGGGACTCTCCTTTAAATCGACTCACGTATTTCCCAGCATAAATCAGGGCCAAGTCCGCTACAACTTGCCTCTGCCTTCGGACTCGAGTGCGCCATTCCCAAAGCAATCTCATCAATTGAAGATTCCCCCTCGTCTTCAAGCACTAGGCTCAGTGTAGAGCTTTCACCAACATCTTCCGAAGTTGATATTTCAGTGGTCCCGAGGCACCCACTCGAAGATTTCCAACTCATCAAGAGTCTTGGATGTGGCGCTCACGGTACTGTCACTCTTGCTCGACACATCCCAAGCGGGCTCCCCGTTGCCATCAAGACAATCCCCAAGTCAATTCACAGAGAAGACGTCAGTGGCACAATTTCGCGTCAATCAAACTACCATCCCGGCCCTGAGACTATCCAAACCACCGAATACGTTTTCAACGAGTTCTTCGCACACTGCCGCGTCAAATCCGAGAGGTCCTTGGCTCAGATGCTCGGCACAGCTCACGATACACTGAACTACTACCTCATGCTCGTGAGTATCTTCTCCTACTCTGTTTGTGTAGTTGACTCACGCGAACACACAGGACTTCTGTGATGGCGGAGATCTTGAGTCAGATCTGACACGAAACGGTTCTCTTCCGATGCAAGATCTGCAACTCCTCATGGCAACCTTTGTACGAATCCCATCGAGTTCATCTATACTGTATTCATGACGTGTTCTCACAGGTGGTCGCTTTGAAAGCCCTTCGTCAACGTGGTATTGTTCACCGCGACATCAAGCCTGCCAATGTCTTGATCGACACCAAGTCCACTCGTCGTTTCATCGTCTCTGATCTCGGGATCATCAGCTTGTTCTGGAAGAACATCTCCGATGAAGAACGCTCCATCGGTGCCCTGACTGACGAGAGACTCAAAGCAATGGAGGAAATGGAAATGGAGAAGGACGACGAGTTCACTGGAAGTCCCGAGTTTATGGCTCCTGAGCTGTGGGTTGACGGTGAGGCGTATTCGTACGCTGCTGACGTATGGTCAGCTGCATTGGTTGGGTTCTTTGCATTGGTAGGAAGGGTAAGTCATTCGGTTGACCTTCGCCTATTACGCATATTTTGACGTCCAATGTTTGTGCAGGTCCCATGGAGTTCAGAAACGCCTGCAGCCACCGAGTCCGTGGTAGAATCAACCTCCTCGGCGACCGAGGAGCCTGGTTCTAGCACTGTCTCTGGCGTTGACACAAGTGGTAACTCAGAGACCGCACCTGGTTTGTGTCTGAGAAGTGAGATTCTGGATGATCCCGAGCTTGTTGAGCTCGGCACTGAAATTCTCAGTGCCGAAATAGCGTTTACGGATGTTGAACGAGAGCGTTTCAGCATCGACGAAGTCACTGAAGACTTCTTCCTATGGGTAAGTCCTATGCTATATGCTATTTTTATACCGTATCTCATCTTTCTCCTCTCCTCGAAGATTCTGGATAGAAACCAGAACACTCGCCCTACACCTGAAGAGATTGAAAGACATCCTTTCTTTGACAACTTGTACGTTCATCGCGTTTCCTCGCGTCATGACGACATACTGACTTGGATCCTTTCTCCTCAGCGACTGGGAAAGGTTCTTACATTCTGACGATCGTCGTCATCCCGAAGTTACAAGTTACGAAGACTCACATATTAGGAACGATGATACTGCCCTGATCGACATCGGCCGGCCATACGGACCCGAAAACCCCGACCCATCACCATTCTTCAACACCTTGTCCCCTTTGTTAGCCAACTCTCCACCCTGCTCTCCCGCTTCAGCTGTGATCTCCCCTAGCCCCCTCTCATCAGAAATAGACTCCTCTGTCTGTTCTTCGGCGCACTCCTTGGCGACCCTCGACTCAAGCATCTTGGTGACGCCAGCATTGCCCTCATACCTCTCGGCGACAGATCTTCGACCTCCTCTTCATTTGTCGACAACCAATCTGGCTGGATCTTGTGCTCCTCAGATTTCTTCGCCTTCTATCGTCGACTTGGAGCCCTCTGGTGCTCCTCCCTCTCCGGACAAGTCCATCGTTGAGGACGACTTGGATGCCATATCATCGGACCCCATAGAGTCGGAAGGAGGTTTCGACACGTCACCATCGGAACATCCTATCGAGGCTGATCCATCTCAACCTGAGGGAATCTTCGCTACAGTCAAAAAGTGGGCAAACAAGATCTGGGGTGGAATCAAATCCTTAGTTGGCTGGGCTTGATATGAGAGCTCGTGCTTCATTCTCTGGGGACTCTTGACTGCGAAGGTCGCTGGTGTAGAGTCTGGTGTTTGGGTTCGGGTTTGGTCACAACTGGCTCGGTGTCGTTGTGATCCTTTTGTTTCATGGCTAGTGTCTATTCCTGTGTCCTGCTGCGTCTTGCAAGTGGAGCCCTACGAGAAATCTTGTCGGACTCTTCCCTTCCCCTCAAATTTTCGGATCTATGCATTCCTGGACAATATATAACAATAACATAGACTGCATGTACTCTTGTGTTTTATCGCTTTCGTTTCTCGTGTGGATAGTTTCTGTGTGTCATTAAAAACCAATCTAAACTATGTTGTGACCAGTTAACTGGGTTCTCTGTCTTGGAAGATTTGTCTGTTTTATGGCCTCGCCTTGTAATCCCCGCGTGAAGAACCAAAGCTCAATATACTTTCCCCCTTAGGTCCAACTGATCATGCAAGGACGCGTCACTATTCAAAAATGGTGCCGCCCCTTCGAAAAGGCGTATTCTCATAACGAATGGCATTTGAATTCAAACCAAATCAGAGCTTCGTGATTCCTTTTCACGTTCGTGGCTGTCCTTTCCACGTCTCCTAACAGAAATAACACCAGAGTGTATTGCTATCATCCACGTTCCAACGATCATTACCTCGGAGAGCACTAGTAGACCGGTTTCCCTCGCCGTTTGGTCACAACAACGGACCGAGATATGGAATCAACTACATACAAACCAACGATTTAGTGCTTCCTTCCCTTGGGAGCTGGTCTCGCGACTGCTGGCTTTGAGGCAGGCCTTGCAGCAGGGCGAGCAATGGGCTTCTTTGCG